>MPNW01000421.1:96918-110104 GCA_011800805.1 Hirudo medicinalis
AAATAAAGCAAGTAAAGGGCATAGAAGTTTAACTTACCATCACCAAGACTTCAAATCTTAGATTATCATTCACATACTTAGACAATTCACAGCCTTCCTCATCTATATCATAATAGTAATTGAAACGTAAACTATCCTTCAGGGTCTTCCCTCTGCAATGCAAATAGATGTTTTTAATCATCACTAAAATACAGAAATACATCCCCATAAAAATAATTTGGTCTTACTTGTACCATGGATGGGCAGCATCTTTATTTAGGACATTCCAACCAGTCAGAGAAGATACAGGAATGACTTCTTCGACAGAAGATTTTTTTTGTCACTTTTTCTAACTTTGTATGTTAGTGCTGACAATGTCTACTTAAATCACGATTTATGTAAATCTTTCAGATGAAAAATTTTCCTAAAGAATATGAGACAATGGTTTTTAGATACCATATCAGTGCAGCTAAAGAATATATCTTTATAAATGGATTAGCTACCACTTACTCAATGTGGACTGAAGTTACATTGACGATGTGGTTAGCTTGTTTCCTATAAATGCATTTTGTAACTAGATAACTTAAATCGCGACCAGGAATAAAATTTGTTCATTTCCATGCAGTCCATTCTTATACTTGGCAAAACATTACGAGTACTTGGCGGGAGATTTATTAAAGTCTTTGAAAATGGAAGAAGTTGATCAGGTGTGCAATTTTAGAATAACATGCAATTATTTCAAAATCTGGTTCTTTAAGTGTAAGGGTAAATTTTTGCATTGCAGGCAACTTTGGATGAGCTTTACTATGCAGTAAATAGCAATCCTTACTATTTCTGCTATTCCAAAACTGACTAAATTAGTGTCGCTTTCGAGAGGTCTTGTCCGAGGATGTCTGGTGTATGTCTGTTATTCTGTCAACTCTCATAAGTTCTGATTTTTCTACGTCTTGATAGCGATGATTAGGTCTAAGGAGAGTTTCATATTTCGTTCGAAAAATAAATCGCTTTTTTTGAGCAATCAACGTTATTAAATATAATGCGAAACTATGGTTCGTTGTCGCCATGAAATCTCATGCAACGTGATTTCAGAAAGCCCTTACTGGAGGATTGACATAATGGCTTCGTCTTTTAAGCTTGTTTTACAGTTAAAATTAAGAGATTTGCCGTGTGTTTATAGAAAAAGTAAAATTTGTTCAAACTAGTGATACTAATTCAGAGGCATATGGAATGTAACTTATTATTCAAATTTCTTGTTCGGTTCGTGGGAGGATTAAAATGTGAAAATATAATTTGCTTTTATGCAGCAATTTATACAATTTATAAGCCAAATTATTACCATTGAATACTTTGAATATTGAAATATTTTCTTTAAAAGTATAGCTATTATAGTTTTTATTTTAACGGCTCGATCGTTTCCTCCATAATAATCCTAGTAACATTTGGAAATGAAATTGGTTATGAAGACGCCGGAGAAGTTAGAGTGAGATCTAATTTAAGTTGAGGAAGAATTCAAAATTCAATGTCTTAAAATGTGATTAAATTAGCGTTTGTTTCAACCCTTAACTAGATTAACTCCTTTGCATGACGCGTTAAAAATACTTAGCAATAAAAGTTAGCAAGCCTGTAGGGACACCGTCCTAATCAGTAAATGGTAGTTATAACCAAAGTTATATTCAAAGAAACATCAACAATTTGTTAAATTACCATGAAATGGTATTACGGCAAGTCCTTAGAGAACCACGGAATTAAAGTGAATATGTTTAAAATACCATTATCAGCCATGTTTATAAATAAAATTTAAAAATACATTTTTGCGATAATAAATTTTAAATGTAATTTTTTTATTTAAAAAATTACATCATGTTATTTGAACTGCGTTCGCATTTGTTCATTATAGGTTACTTTTATTCCTCTAGATTACATTTTGATAATGGCGGCCTTCATGATCGCTATGCCTCGTTCTAAAATTGTAAAGTCTACTTTTAAATTGGGTTATACTATTCTGACTCAATCAAATAAACTTGCACGTTTTTCACAATGTAGGGAGTTCGGCCATTTGACAGGTTGTTATTCCTTTTTGATTCATGCGCTTGGTGTAGCATGGACTCGCGTGCTTATTTCGCGCAAGTTAAACTGATTTAAACTTATCTGTGTCACTTTGTCTCTTGGTATTCAATTTGTTACTTAGAGAATGTGTGATGTTTAAAGGATTTTGGAGTTGGTAAAATCGTTCAATGTCAATTGAAGTATTTGTGAGGCAGACTCGTATAAGTTAAACAATCTTATTAAATTTACTGAATAACCGAAAAGTTCTAAAATAGTCACAAAAGAGATGCAGTTTTCCATATTATTTTAAATCTTTGCTGTTTGCTTTATTTGCTGTCACAACTCTCAAGCAAGATTTGTCAATTAAATATTTAATGCCGAATATTAACATTGGTTTTTCTCTAAAAGGAAGAAAATTTGAAAGGAAATCATGCACCATCCTCGCAACAAAACCTTCCATCACCAGTTACTGTCGTGCCTGCTCCAGTCAGGCAAATGAGGATTCTGAAGAATACCACTCCATCATCAAGGACGTGGAGAGAGGAAAAGGTTTGTCATCAGTGGACTTATTCATATTTGATTACATTATATTTAAAATATAAAAACTCCCTAAAATTCAGTTTTATGGTTTTTATTTGATGTATTTTATCAAGCCAAGTTTACTTGATGAAATAATTGAGTGGTGCTTTGTAGTGCCTCCAGGTTCTTAATAATAATAATAATAATAACAATACAATTGGAAAATATTTATTATTATTATTGTAACTATTATTATTAATTTATAGGACAAACAGACAAACTGGAATTTCAGGCAGAGACAAGAAAGCTTCTTGACATTGTTGCAAGGTCCTTGTATTCAGAGAAAGAGGTTAATGTCCACTTAAAAACTACTAATTTAATGTTATGAGTAGCAAGTTAGCAATGCACTGACATAATATTTTTACCATTAATTACAATAATAGGCTGATAAATCTTTATAAATAAAAATGAACATTTGTCTACATATTTGTGCATCCACATAACTAGCTCTTGAAAGTTTCTCAATTTAAAAAGCAATTAAATAAAATTAAATTAATTTCTAAAAATTTATATTTCAAATCTATAAAAATAAAAATGAATGTTCGTATGTTTGTGAGTCCAATTGTTTTGATTTTCTTTCTTTTCCATTTAACCAGACTGAGCCGCAGCAAAGTGTGGCAGGGTACACTAGTTATCAATAAAATAATTAATCCATACCAATGACTGGTTTTGCCGGAAACATAAAACAAAACCCATTGAAACATTGCATTACATATTTGTGATTCTAAATAACAAAACTATCATCATCATCATCAGGTCTTCATCAGGGAGCTTGTCAGCAACTCCAGCGATGCCCTGGAAAAGCTGAGGTACCTCCAGGTTCAGAATGCTTCGACCCAAGAACAATCTGGTCTTCCTCTGGAGATTCACATCGCCGTTGACGACGACAAGAAGACATTTACAATCCAGGCAATAATCTAAAATTCTCGCTCGCTTGGTTTGGAGCTTAATGCATTATTATTATTATTATTATTATTATTATTATTATTATTATTATTATTATTATTTATTATTATAATTAGTGCCTTCTGTTGAAATTGTTAAGCGATAATAGCATAGGTTTTGGTTGCTTTTTTAGTTTTAATAACATTGTTATTGTCAAGAGGCAAATGAATATTCTCTATATAAATTTTCATAATTTATTCATCCAGGACACTGGCCTTGGAATGACAAAGGCGGAGATCATCGACAATCTTGGAGTCATTGCCAGGTCCGGATCGAAGGTGAGACTGACTCATTAATAATCAATAAGCGACTATGAATATTAATTATCTAAGCCGATTACTAATTATTGGCTCGTCGATATTTTAAATTTATCCTATTCATCATCTTCCTCTCATTCTTTCTTGCCCATACACCAGGCCTTCATGAATGAGGTCGAGACCAAGGGTGGCAGTGTAGACAAGAACATCATCGGGCAGTTCGGTGTCGGCTTTTACTCGAGTTTCATGGTGGCCGACAAAGTGGAAGTCTTCACCCAGTCCTACAAGGAGGGGGAGCCCGCTTACAAGTGGCATTCCGATGGGTCGGTCGGGTTTTTGACCCCTGTTACTGCTGCGGATGATGCACTATTTAAGATAATGCTAATTATGATATTAGAAATCAAATTAATGCTTGACTAATATAAAGTTTAAATGATATGTACCAATCTCTTTAACGATCATTATCAATAATCCTGAAGTGGTTATTAGTTGAAACTCAACAACTCAATGCAGCTTATGAAGGGTCGTCCAGACCAGTTCTTTGGTCAGCATGAGACCTGCACAGCTTGAACCATGAAATTACTTTTGTTCTAAAATGCTATGATTATGATGGTGATAGTGATTATTATTATTATTATTATTATTTTTACTGAGTCATTAAGTTTATTAATAATAGTAGCACTCTTTGACATTGATGAGCAGAATGGGTTCTTATGAACTGAGCGAGGCAGAGAATGTCCAGAGAGGCACAAAGGTGGTCCTTCATCTCAGAGGGGAATGTTACGACTTCTCGAAGGAAGAAGTTGTCAAAGGTTGAACGAATAAATAAACATCTAAACATGCATTTATTTGTTATTAAAAATAACATTAACTTGTTGATTAATAACATGGTGAGGCTTTGTTGTAGAGATTAAAGTCATACCTGTTTAAACCTATTAACATGTAATCTTAATTAATAAATTATTTTATTAAATGCTTAATAAGTTATAATTATAATGTAATATTATTGTTATATTATATATGTAATACAATATATGTCATTATTATCTCCACCTGTTCAGATATCGTCAAGAAGTACAGCAACTTTGTTGGAGTTCCCATCTTTTTGAACGGCAGGCGCGTGAACATGGTCCAAGCCTGTGGACGATGGACCAGAGGGAGATCACCCCCCAGATGCACGAGGATTTCTACCGCTTCATCTCGAACACCTTCGACAGCCCTCGGTTCCATCTCCACTACAAGACCGACGCCCCCCTCAACATCCGGGCCCTCTTCTACGTGCCCGAGTACAAGCCCAGTATGTTTTATTTAAAGCAATTATGATTCTTGCGTGATTAATAATAACCTCAGTTAAAAGATAAATAAGTATTTCCTGATAATATTTTTTTATTATTAGTCATTTTGGATTTGTTCTAATTTAGAAACAGTGTTAATGTCGACGACAACGATGATGATGATTAGTTAAACCGATTAATGCCCGTCAGGTATTAACTATAACCAGCATGTTTATTATTATTAATCGTTAAATAATAACAAGTGATTTACCCTTCAGCCATGTTCGACATGAGCAGGGAGACAGACATCAACGTGGCTCTCTACAGCAGAAAGGTCCTCATCATGCAAAGGCCAACAACATCCTTCCTCGCTGGCTGAGATTCGTAAAAGGTTCCTCGATTGATTATCGATTAACCAGTTAATCAATTGGTTTATTAATTAACCGGTTAACTCGACACCTGTTTGACGTGCTACATGTTTGTCACCTGGTAGATTTAATGTGATCTCATACTGGGAGGTCTCATTGAAATTGATTGAACAAATTGATTGAGATTTGCGTGGCTCGTCGTTCAGACGAGGTTTTCGAGATTGATATATCTCGTGCGATTGGCCGAATCGATTGATTTTAATCAAATTATTATAAACTTGTTATGACTTATTTTCATTATAACTTATATTCGGACATAATTTGAATTCGTGCAGGTGTCGTGGACAGTGAAGACATTCCGCTGAACCTGAGCAGAGAACTGCTCCAAGATGGAAGCCTCATCAGGTTAATTTGATGTCATCAACATCAATTTTATCATCTTAATCATCATCACCCCTGTCATCATCGTCATCACTTTTAACATCACGCTCCTCTTGTTTTTCAGAGGATTTTTTGCTCCTAATTTTTTTTTTATTGTTCTTATTACAAATTAATGGCATTCATAATTTAACCGAATTCTCCGCCCAAAAAAAAACTACCCAGGAAGTTGAGGTGGGTGCTGACCAACCGCCTCATCAAGTTCTTCCTCGAGAATGCCAAGAACGACAAGGAGAAGTACCTCGAGTTCTACAAAGACTACGGACTTTTCTTCAGGGAGGGGATCGTCACGACCACCGAGCAGAACCAGAGGGTACGATTGAAACGATTGATTGAAAGGTCAATCCTCGATGATTGAAAGGTCAATCCTCGACGATTGACCTTGTTTGTGGTTGACTTTAGCCTAGAGTTTATTGAAGGATTGATGAATTGTAAAGGCTGACTAGTTGGTATTCACTGTGGTCGAACGAGTCGAGTGATTGTTTGCTGAATTACCCGACAGGAAGAGATTGCTCGTCTGCTGAGGTTTGAGTCCTCGAAACTGCCACCTGGTGAATTAACAAACCTGGAGGAATATGTAGGAAGGATGAAGGCTGGGACAAGAAATATCTACTACATATCTGCACCAAGGTATCTGCTGCTGATGGTGATGATGATGGTGGTAATGATTTCATAGATTGTGCATAGTAGATGAATAGATCAGGATTATGGACATATCATCACCATGGTCTTCATCATAACTTTCACCATCCTCTGTTTTCAGTCGTCAGCTGGCTGAAACTTCTCCCTACATGGAGGCCCTTGCAAAGAAGGAAGCCGAAGTCTTGTTCTGTTACGAGGGCTACGACGAGCTCGTCCTCATGAACCTCGGTCAGTACGACAAGAAGCACCTCAAGTCCGTCGAGAATGAGACGTTCGAGGATGTCACCGCTGCCGATGACGACAAGAAAGCTCAAGAGTCTTTAGATGGTGCTGAAGGTCGGTTGATAAGTCGATCAACTGGTTGGTAGATGGATGCTGGCGGTGGTGATGAATATTTACTTGTGATGTCATTATGTCACACTTTTGTAAATGACAAATCATGATTCATCAAAAAAACAGCAAGTCTGACGTCGGAACAATGCGACGACCTCACACCATGGATCCAGGGAGTTCTTGGACACAAAGTCAACAAAGTCAAGGTGAGTCAAGGGGTTACAACCAAGAAAATAATTACTTGACCCCTTGTATGTCTAGCAAATTAATATGCTGTTTCTAGTGGACGACACTTTGTTGTAATAATAATAATATCTGCTTGGTGGCATAAGCATGAGGTGGGCATGGACCATTTGTGTGTTTTGTTGGGTGAAGTCCTGGTCAAACTAGATGATGATGATGTTCTTGAAAGGACTCTGAGTGACACTACATAAGTTTTCCACACTATCATGATCAAAACCATTCATTCTTCCACTTGCAATCACAGGCCACCAAAAGGCTGGTTTCTCATCCGTGCATCCTCACCGTCAACGAAATGGGGGCAGCCAGACACTTCCTCAGGACCGCTCTTGCGGATCGTTCGGAGGAGGAGAAGTTCAAGGTCCTTCAGCCAACCCTTGAGGTCAATTCCTCTCACCCACTCATTGTCAGCCTTCACAAACTCAAGACCGATGATCCCGAGCTCGCCAAACTTTTGGCAGAACAGGTCACTGTTTGAATTCAGTTATTGTTTAACACTTATTTGTGGTCGTTACTCATATTTGTTTTAAATGCGAATATTTATTTATAATTAACTTTGTTATTTATTAATTGTTATTGTTATTCCAGCTCTTCGACAATGCCATGGTTGCTGCCGGACTTTTGGACGACCCGAGGAAGATGCTCGGTCGTTTGAACGAGCTCATGACCAGGGCACTCAGGAAGCATTGAGCATTCATCCACCCATCCAATCTTTTCATTCATCAAGGCATCGATCAGATAATTGTAAAGTGTGAGTAAGGTATCCAGTACCTTAGTGCTTCTGTGGGTTTGTTTTCAATCTGAGAGAGTGACTGGCCACCACAGACGAGACCAGAGGGGTTCAAAGTGATTTTTTGTACTCAATAAACTCATAAGCATAAAGTAGGGGTTTTTACGGATACATGCAGCTCGTCGTCTTCTCGATGAAGCCGTTGTAAATTTTGCTGCTATGAAATAAATGGAGGGGTTGCAGGTGGTTCCGAGCAGTTTATTGAGGATAGGAATAGCTGAGTGGCTGCTGATTAGCAAAATCAGTAATTTATTTGTACGCTTAAAAAAATTCACCGACAAATTGTTAGGTTTCGAAAGCTTGCAATTCTTGAGGGCCGAGAATGCCGGCTCCTTTATCAAACAGCTAAATTCGTGCCAACCGGAGCACGAATGCGTTTCTACCTGCGATCAAAATCCCCAGTGTTATTTCTGGGTGCAGTCACGTGAGGCGAGAAACTGACCAATAGAAAGTTGTTAGCGGGTTTGGCGTCAAGACGTCCTAAAAATAGAAAGCTCAGCCCGCTAACGAGTTTTTTATTATTATTATTGTCGTTGTTATTATTATTATTTCTTGTCACATTAGAGAGTTTACATTACAAGCCAGCTCGATGCCTATTGGCTGGCCGATGTCATTGGCGTCTGCCAGGGGGTCGCTATGGAGAACCGTTAAGGCAACTTCCGTTTCCTGTCATGGCGAAGCGGTGTTGCAGGGGGGTGTTGCACTTGACCAATGGAGATTTCGATGCTGATTCCACTGACGGAGCCAACTCCATGGTCTCGGAACGATCTGAAAATGGGAGTGTTACTAATTGGAGTAATAAGTTTAAATTAGTTTGCTTACTTCATTTAGAAAGTCATTAGTTATTAGTGGTAAGTTAATTGTGGAATACCGACTAAGACCGGTCGACTGATTGTTTCGTCTGTTGTGGATGCATGGTTATTGCGCGTGCAATTATAAGTGTGATAAATACATGTATTTTAGATAACAAAGAACAAGAATTATTACTAATTACAGCAACCAAAATGAACAATTTCTAAATAAACTAAATAAAAATGAACTAAATAAACATAAACAATAAAAAAGCCAAGCGGCTGACACAAAGTCACTACAACAGTGGTCTTGAAGTTCTGTTTGAACGCTAATAGGTCACTCTAATCAAACTCTGAATCGTTATCGTTAATAGTTGTGTAACCTTCGTTGTCTTCATCTTCATTGTTGACGTCACAGCATGGCGGGGAAGACATGGCCGACGCGCACTTGGAGTCCTTGATCCTGGTCGGAGTCTTGTCGGCCTCCTCCAATCTGAGGAGGGGTGCTTGCGTTGCCATGGGGCTGGTCTGGATCACGTGGTGGGAGTCCCTCGCCTTGCCTCGGACGTGGAATGTGGCAGGCCATGGAGTTGCATCTCCAGGTTGCGTCTGGCTTTCTTCTCCTTTCTCAGCTTCCTGCGCAGTCGTTCTGGAAGGAATAAAGATGGCGGCGGTGTGGAGTTGGGGCACAAGGAAGAAGTTTTGATTAAAAATATACTTCTGTAATTTTAAAGGTTTTGTTGTTGTTGTTTTGTTTATTCCTCAAAAGTGTAATTAATCTTATTATCGATATTATTGCGTCGTTGGTAATATATTTTTCATTGCACTCGGCATAATTTCCATCATAACTACGGTTCTGTCGTCGTCGTCGTCTTCCTCCTCGTTGCCGGGTGTGGACATTTTTTACGACACGCATGAGTGGACACGGTCAATATTTCATTGCTTCAATTTTTCGCAATGTGAGCCTCGTAAGCGCCTCCAGAATTATTGCCTGGGATGCTCCACGCCTCGAAGATGGTGGTGGTGGTGGTGAAGACGGGCGTGACGATGGAGATGACGATGACGACGATGATGACGACGACGATGATGATGATTGTGACGATGATGATGATGATGATGATGATGATGATGATGACGACGACGACGACGACGGCGACGGCGATAATGATGACGATGACGATGATGATGATAATGATGACGACGATGATGATGATGACGATGATGGTGGTGGTGGTGATGAATTTGGTTTCTTTTGAAAGCGCCACCCTCATTCTTGACATCGTGGTCGTCGTCGTCGTCATCATCATCATCACCGCTCAGAACTCTGTTGCAATCAGAGATTGCTTCATAGTAATTAACGCCGTTCGCTTCTGATGATGACGATGATGATGATGATGATGACGACGACTACCAAGATGGTCGCGAGAAAATTTATGACTTCGTTCATTACGGCAACGGCAATGGCGATAGTGATGACGATCGTTACATTATAATTGTGATAATAATATTAATTATTGTGACGATATATTAATAATATTTTTTTATTTATATATTTATTCATTATTATCGTGTTCGTCATCGTCATCATTACCATCACCATCACCACCATCATCATCGTCGTCGTCGTCATCATCATCATCATCATCATCATCATCATCGTCATCGTCGTCATCGTCGTCATCGTCATCATCAAGTCCATTGTTCCAATCCGCGTAGAGAGGGCCGTAAAGACAAATGTTGGGATCAACTGGGATTTCAGAGGATTTCTCTGATTCCTGTAATCGGCACGGGCGCCTACTGGGCTGGATTTGCCGAGTAGAGTACCGGGTAAGTTTGATTTGTACCAGTGCCTCCAATTCGGACGTCCCTTAGGTCGGCGGTTCGACTCCAGCTGGGGCCGGCTATTGAGAAGGATGTGCTTTTTTTTGGGTAGGGGTGGGGAGGGTATTCGTGTGGGTTTTATCTTTGAGTTTTTCAACGTCGACTCATTATGATGATATAATGGTGATCATGATCATGATCTACACCGTGGCAGTCATGATCATCATGAACTCCATCTCCGTCGTCTTTGTCATCTTCCTCCTCCTCCTCCTCCTCCTCCTCGTCATCATCATCATCATCATCATCACGATCGCTGGCAACTAGCATTTGGATGGAGAGTAAATAAATCACAGAGACTCCAAGATTAAGACGATAATCCGATGGATATCCTCAGTGAGAACAAAACGAGAAAATAACCTATTTGTCGGCTCCTGACACCTCCCCCCACTCCTTCTGCCACTCAGTTACCCTTGCCACTCCCCCCCCCTTCCACTCCTCATTTTCTACTCGCTCACTCCATCATCATCATCGTCATCATCATCATCATCAGATATTAATAATAATATAATTTGCTCATAATTTGTTGCGATTAGATCGACCAACACAGAATATTTAAAAAAAAGTCGCAATGACATTTAGATTGCGTCGGTAATGGATTATGTTAATTATAATATCATTATAATAAATTATGTTTTATGTTAATTAGCCAACCTCTCTCCTCCATAAACTGTTGGTCTTTCTCTCTCAACTTGTCGGCGATCATCTTGAGCATGGCCTGCATGTTTACCAGCAGCATGTCCATTGTGATCATGCTGGGGCTTGGGAGGGGTACATTGTGGTCCCCCGGCGTCTGATTGGTCGGAGATTTGCCGTTGCAGACGGTCAGGTCTGATGGTAGAAGTGGATGAGTGAATGACGTAATAGCAGATGGGTGGGTGAGTGAATGACGTAATGACAGATGGGTGGATGAGTGAATGAATGAATGAATGAATGAGTGAATGAATTTTTCATCATCATCATCATCATCACGACAATTGATTTTGTGGCCGTGAGTGGAAATAATACATGTGCCTGCATGTTTTATTATTGACTTTAATGAAGCAAATTTAATTAATTATTAAATGAAACATTTTAATAAAATGAAAAATAATTTATATTTCTTTTAATGGAATAATATTCTTAAAATATCCACAATTCATCGTAACTGATGGATTGATACTTTCATGAGAACATCTCTATTGTTACCTGCTCTGCAACCAATCAATATTAATAAGTTAATTTTAAAATTACAACTAATTAACAAGTAACTAATTAATATTCCATTAAGTAATTGCAATAACAAACTATTTTAAATCGATAAATCAGATTAATCGATGATAACAATTAATTCAATATTTATTCACAATTTTAACAGCATTTTCTAATGACAATGACAATGATTTCCCGCCAAATAATTACTCGTGCCTTCTTCGTCGCTCGCGCTGACGACGTTGCTGACGTCATCGATCTTGACGTCCTCGTCGTCGTCGTCGTCGTCGACTCTGTCGCTTTCGTCGCCGTTGCGGCAGCAGCTTCCATCTTTCTGCTCCTTTGCCGCCTTTTGTTGCTGACCCACCTGGAACCCCACTGTGTTGTTGTTGGAGGTCGAGTTGATGACCTCAGAGAATTCCTCACTGCTGGCTACTGATGTTTTAGAAAGTTGATGGGATATTTGATAAAGGAGCGGGATTTATGGGTGGGTCATTTTGTCGTGGTCGTCGTCATCGTCGTCGTCGTCGTCGTAGTAGTTAATTTATGCGGCGTCAAATGCACAGCGTCAGAGGCGCCGAAGCGTTTACATAGCGTCAATTCCCATGGGAGATGGTGACAGGTTTTGAACACCATCTTGTTGAATTGTTGCTTCATCAAGGGCTTGCGGGAGCATGTGATCCACTTGATGGCTCTTCACCATCGCCATCGTCGTCATCGTCATCGCCATCGTCATTGTCATCGTCATCGTCTTCATCACCATATTATCATAAATCATCATCACCTGACTGTATGTCGCTGTCCTTGTTGAGGGCTACGGCAGTGGACCTGCGCTCAACAGGCGAAGGGGACCTCTTGTTCATCTCCAAATTCAGAGGTCGATCCGTAGGGGGGTGTTCGTAGCCCGAGGATGGAAAGTGGGGGTGGCGAGTCAAGGTCATGCTCTGATGGTGAGAAGCGAACGGATGCTGAAAGAGAGGCAGGTGATGCATCTGGGAAGTTTAAGATAATCAATTTTATTGTTATTGTCTCGGTTAAATAATAACTTTTTAAATAATAATAATAATAATAATAATGGTAATAATAATAATAATAATAATAATAATATAACACACCCATTCAAGTAATGTTGGTATTAATAATTATGACTCATTGTAAATATACTATCGGTAAATCTCTTCGTAATCAAAAATATTTAATTACTTTAATTATTATTTTGTCGCATTAATAATTAAGTCGTCCTAGCTATTAATATTTATAATATAATATTTTTTTATCATCATCATCATCACCACCAACATCATCATCATCATCATCATCATCATCATCATCATCATCATCATCATCATCATCATCATCATCATCATCATCTACTCACCTGCTGCTTGGCTGTCAGGTGTCTGGCGTCGTTGCTCGAGTCTTCGTTGCCTTGGTG
>MPNW01000422.1:6139-54882 GCA_011800805.1 Hirudo medicinalis
AGTGAGTGAGTGAGTGAGTGAGTGAGTGAGTGAGTGAGTGAGTGAGTGAGTGAGTGAGTGAGTGAGTGAGTGAGTGAGTGAGTGAGTGAGTGAGTGAGTGAGTGAGTGAGTGAGTGAGTGGCGACGATGACGACGACGACGATGATGATGATGTTGGTGGTGGTGGTGACGACGACGACGACGACGAAGATAATACCATCTTTTTATCACCCACACTAGCTGAGAATGAAGAGGATGAAAAATTTAATCAGTCACCAGAGAATCTCATCAGGGAGGGATCCGCTGAAGTTCAAACATTTCTGAACGTGCTTCCAATGCACTGAATGTTTAAGTGAGTGTAATCATAACAGATGTTTGTGAATACCTTTACGCCCGATAAGTTAAGGTAATCGTTTACATTTTAATAATTTATGTATAATATTCAAGTTAAGCGAAATACAAATGTGATTGACTCGATGAGGAGAGCCAATGAGCACAGGGGACGAAAATAGTAACGATTTTAATGAGGCTAAGAATAGTAAAATATTTACTTTAATTATAATATTATAATTATGCAGGATCAACACGCATGTTGTTGCACGAATAATTGCTTGATTGAGTTCAGTGTAAAATCAACAATTTATTGAATAATATCACTTGGCAATTGTTTCACGAAAAAAAAAGATGAAATAAAAAAAGAAATTAATTGAGTGGGAGAATTGTATTAATTAAAAATTAATTATTGTAAATACGTAAATATTTCTAAGAATATTCTTAAAATATTCAGAATATTCAGAGAAATATTCTTGAAACATTCAGAATATTCTCCAAATGTAAACAAATGTAAACAAAGTTGTCAATGGCATTAAAATTAGGAGACCAAAAAGACAGTGACGAGGCTCTCCTGAAGAATTTCTAATTTTTTGAGGCACACCTTGAAATGCCCACCTGCGTTGAAGATTCATTACCTTCTTCTCTCTCGCTTTCTTCTTCAATATTTTCTTGTTAATGTGATGATATATTTCTTGTGTACGTGTGACAACGTATTTCTTTTGTACGTGTGACAATATATTTCTTGTGTACGTGTGACAATACAGTTCTTACGAACGTGTGATAATATATTTCTTGTGTACGTGTGACAATACAGTTCTTATGAACGTGTGACAATGCAGTTCTTGTGCTTGCGATTTTGCGTTTCAAGGTTAAAAATGCACCTTAAATTTCGAATCCCCTTCAATTGGTTCGTTTCATTTCGACATTTTGGATGTAAAATAGATAAAAAAAAATAGATAAAGTAGAGAGCAGATTTTAATTTGTTTTGAGTTGTTTCGTTCTTCAAGGCTTGTTTCAAAAGACCTTCAAAAGCTGGAAAACCTCTCCTTGGACATCGCGACTCCCAGGACACGAGGCACATCACCTTGGAAACCCTTCAAATGCTTCTCCAGACGAGGTAAGATTTCATTCAATCCTCCTATTGGCGGATTTTATTTGCGATGTGGAATGCAACTATCAGCATACAAACGTATGAACAAAGGAGATTTCAGGTTAAAATACCACCTAGAGACTGACAGAATGTGGTTTTTTGGTTTCGGTTAACCAAAGCAGAAGCCGAAAATTTAACGACACTTTTGGTCGAAACCGAAACCGAAAGATGTATAATCCGGCGAAAGTTTTAAATAATACATAGTGAAACAATGATGCAATAAAAAAAAATCATAAACAAACAAATTTGCAAACAATCATTCAAAAACAAATTTAAAGCGATTTAAGAATGTAAGTCTGTGGTGATATTCGTTACATTCATTACATTTTTACATTTTCAACTGAATGCGAAATACGATTTCAAAGTGGCGATGACGACGACGATGATGACAATGACGATGATGATGACGACGACGATGATGATGACGACGACGATGATGATGATGATGATGGTGATGGTGGTTATGGTGGTGGAAGAGTAAAATAATGAGATCATTACAGGCCGAAGGAACCTACTGCCTCTTGTCACTTTCAATTTCATGCCGACCGGTTAAAACAAACGTTCACTGCAATTGCTTCTCGGAGGTGAATGAAATGTTTTGAGGATGAAAAACTTTTCTGTTGAGATTGGTGAATTTGTTTTTAAATTATTTAAGTGTAAAATATTTATTTATTTAAATAGTTATTTAAATAATATTAATCGCTAACGACTTTTGCACGCGTCATTCTCTATGCCATTCGTAGATCAACTGTGCTATTTTCAATTTTCAACTTTCAAGTTTACCAACTTTCGCCTCTCGTGATGGTAGCGTGGGTTCGAGTCCCGTTGTGGGAGCACCGTCCTAATCACCCAGTTCTTTGAATTTTGCACTCACAGGGCGAGTAGCTGGCTGCATTTGAATGACGTAACTAATAAAATTAATTACAATGATAAAAACTTTGTTTGACTGCGAAGCCGGTTTTAAAACAAATATTACTAAGTAATATTAAGTAATATTGAGATTTATTGACTATGATTATCGTTATTATTGTTATTATTATTATTATTAATAATATTATTATTATTAATAATATTATTATTATTAATATTATTATTATTATTATTAATATTATTATTATTAATAATATTATTATTATTAATAATATTATTATTAATTATTATTATTATTGTTATTATTACTATTTTTTAAATTTTTGTTAATACTGTTATTATTATTAGTAGTACAAGTAGTATTATATTACTATTAATTATAACAATTACTATGATTAATCCCACATTGTTACATGGAAAAATAAGTCCACTGAGGCTGAAAAAAACTTTGTAGTTCGGAACAAATTGACTCAAAAAAAGTTTAAATCCCTCAAAAGGTCCATTAATCTGTCCGTGAATCAAGATTTTGAAACCGAAAAACTCTCACAAAACGGATTGACGCTAATCCTGAACGAAAGATTCGACTGCGAAAGAATAAAACAGATTTATTTCTTATAATTTAATAAATTGTTATTGTTTATTATATATGTTATATTAATTTATTTAATTAATTTGATGTTTATAAAATGATTATTCTTAGAAGAAAAAGCAGAAGGGCTTAAAATCTGAGTTTAGCCTTCCAAAATTTCCCTGAAGAGGCCATGACATGTTTGATTGGCAGTGTCCTTATTCAAGCGTCAACGTTGGAAAAACCAGGAAGGGGAAGTTGGCTCTGACTCCGCCCCCAAGAAGGGGTTCCTGATTTTTGAAGAAATAAACTCGTATTTCTGTCTTTTGTTCGCGTTGGGCGATCTTACAAGAGTTCTTTCCGCTATCACCACCAGCACCAGCACCATCATCGTCATCATCATCATCATCATCATCATCATCATCATCATCGTCATCATCAAATGTCAAACGAATTAAAACAAAACAGGAAAAAATATTAATGAAATCGCAAAGACAAGAGAAACGTTGGCGTTGCAAAAGAACAATCATTTACTTTGGACGTGACTTGGGCACAGGAGGAACAGTAACTCAAGAGAAGCATTTGAGCGCATCAGAGCAGGACATGCCCTGCAGAGGGGGTGGAGTTATGAGGACATGCTCCAATAAGAAGAATGTAATCCATACATCAATATTTATCTTCCCTTTCTGTTTTTCTCTGTTATCGTTATTACTGATTAATAATGCTATATTAGGCGGTGGTAATTTTGTAATGTTTAGGTTTATCATGTGATTAATATTATTATTATTATTATTATTATTATTGTTGTTGTTGTTGTTGTTGTTGTTGTTGTTGTTGTTGTTGTTGTTATTGTTATTGTTATTATTATTATTATTATTATTATTATTATTATTATTATTATTATTATTATTATTATTATTACAGGGTGACTTGATCGTTCTNTGTTGTTGTTGTTGTTGTTGTTGTTGTTATTGTTATTGTTATTATTATTATTATTATTATTATTATTATTATTATTATTATTATTATTATTATTATTATTATTACAGGGTGACTTGATCGTTCTTATTTGTGTAATTAATTGTAATAATTAAAATCTCAAAACGTCAAGAAATCTCTATGTAAAGATGATGATGATGATAGTGATGATGATGATGATGATGGTGGTGATATGGAAGAGGACGGTGATGATGATGATGTCGACGCAGACGAGGAGATGCGCTTGTTGCAGCGGAAGAGAAGATAAAATAATATAAAATTGAAGTAATTTTTCTGCTGAAAAAATAAAGGAAGAAAAACGAGTTTCCCGAATCAGCGGCCATTACCGAGATTATTGCCTCTTCAAATGACCAACCACTGTCCTCATCGATGATGTCCTTCCTCTCCAAGCTCTTTGTACCTTCACATTGTGACCATTTACAGTGTCACGTGTCAATCTCCGTGTCCAATCACGAGTCACGAATTACGATATTACGTCATTTTCAATTTCAAGGCGATTTCAATCTGTGTTGCACCAATTGGTAGGAATATCGTTTGAGATTTTTTTTTTGTTAATTAAAATGTAATTTTGATTGTTTAATAAACGAATTAAATATTCGGCTTCAAATTGTTTCATTCGGACAGGCAGCCCATCAGCGGGAGTACATACCTTCTGGCTGCCCTTTTGTACAAAATATTGTGGCTATGTATAATTACCACGAAATATTAAATAAATTGTTCAATAAACTGAAAAAATAAAGCAGAGGATTCGATTACTTCACGCACTTCACGGACAAAGCAGTAAAAAAACAAAACAAAACAAAACCAAAACAAAAGAAAACAAAATGCGAAAAGTTCGAAAGCCATCAATCAAACGTTGATTGAGAGCCACACGTCACAATGTCAAGAATTGTAATTCCTCCCATCAGTCAATTCAATCTCAAACTTAGTCACCTGTTCTTGCTGAGAAATTTTTATTATTAATATTATTTATTGGTATTATTATTATTATTGTAATCGAATTCTTTTTTCAATCAACTGATCGAAGATTTTATGCCCAAATAATTCTTATTTCAATGAAAGAAATGATAAATTACTGAGTAATTTGAGCAATAAATTTACAATTGGTGTAATTCACAAAGTTAAAAAGATTTTTGTGGATAACAAATAATTGTTTGTATTTCTTTAATTAATTCTTGAAAATCTTTAACAAATGAGTATTGAACGCAGCATTCACTTCCTTTGATCGATGCATTCACGTCCGATCCATTCACAATGCATCTGCAAATGCATTGGGGCATGAATCAATTTTGATTTTCTTTCTTAGTATCTATTTATGTATGAAGACACGAATATGAAAGCACACAGACAATCCTTATCCAATCTGTAAGGCTTACGAGAGGATCACATACAATCTCCTGTACGCCAATCCATCCGTCAACATCTCCCTCTGTGGACAACAACAGGAGATGGATGGACAGACCATGGTTTCATGGATTCTTTGGCAAAGACGCATTCGAACAACCGCGAATGTTTAAACCCAGTTTAAAATTGAGCCACGTGATTGAGATTCATAATTGAGCTACATAAATAAGCCACATAATTGAGCTACATAAATAAGCTGCATAATTGAGCTACATAAATGAGTGTCCAAGCGCTGACTAGTGACCTTAGAAATTTATCAGGATTCTCAGGAATGATTCCATCTTACAACGGAAGAGCAAATGCGATTTCATCATCCGATGATGCATGATCATCGGGATTGCTGTTTGTTTCTCAACACGTGATGACATATGACGTGACGCAACGACTGGGATTATGCCTCGGCAGCTACTGGCGTCACAACAACAACAACAACAACATGACAACAAAACTGCAACAAGCACAACAAGCCTCAGAGCTAAAGGAGCATCAAAGCGAAAAATATTTTTTTGGTTAATTTCAGTCCAAATTTAAAAATTTAAAACCGGCCATCGACGATTGTTTGGTTGTTTGTTTTTGTTTTTTTTAACCTCGGTGTTGTTGCTCCAAGAACGAAATGTTGCTTGCTCTCAAAACTTTGGAGGAAATGTTGAGAATGAGGACCTGCAATTCTTTTGGATAAACGTGGCTTTAAAGAATTTAATTTGTTATCAATTATTATTTCTGCCACTTATTTTTCATCTTTTATTGCATTTCATTCATCCGTTTAAATTGTTTTAAATGTAATTTTTTGAATTTAAAAAATAGAATCTAAATTGCTTTAAATGTAATTCTTAGAATTTAAAACTCTGAAACAAAAATAATAAATCCAAAGTGCCTCTACCATCAGTTAATTATCATTTTTATTATTTCCACACATCAATCAAAATGGATACACTCGATGGATGCATCTCTATTAAATTGTATCACTAAAATTATGTTATTTTTAATAAAATTATTTTAGAATAAAAATAAAAATTACGAATTCTAATATTTGATTAATGCAGTAATAATACTTTTTTACTTAATAAAAACTGGCACAGAAAGCAAAAAAAGAAGAAACAAGAACTCACATTCGTGAAGATGGTCTTGCTGTCAGTTCGTGAGAAGTTCACAGGTCATGTTTGGTGCAAATCCAAGAAACTAAGTGATTGACGTAGAATCTCAACAAAAATTTCAACTTATATTATAATATAGAAATAAATAAAAGTTTTGGATTATTTGATTAGCAATTAATTAATGTCGTGAATATCAGTACATTTTACATCACGTTAATGATTAATCATATTAATCAAGTTAATATGTTTTTAATTCCATCTAATTCATTATAAGTTATTATGATTTTTTTTCAATCTTTAGAATTGCAAGTAATGTCTCAATTCTCGAAAGAATAAAAATATGAAGGAACAAATTTAAAAATTTATATTGTCACTTTAAAATATTGAACTTTTAGAAATTGAAGTTGACATTTAAATTGCCGAAACTTTAGAAATTAAATTTTATATTTCAAAATTACTGCGAACTCCGACATTTTGTTTGGCTGAGGACGCATCTCAAGCGAGGCGACTTTCTCTCGGCTTAAAAGGAAACCTCTGCCTAATGGGCGCTATATAAATGAATTCCACTGATGGAGTGAGTGCCAGTAATTGCACTTAATGAGATTTAATAAGCATTTCAAATTCAATTTAATGTTCGTTGCTCAAAGTGGCTCCACTCAATTGATGTGCAATAAACCCCTCGTAATCATTTCACGGACTTTATTTTAGATGAAGCGAAATTTTAAAAGAAGGAAAATGTTTTATTTGCCTGCTGAAAATTGTATGCTGAATGAATATACTAATATATTAATATAATATATTTCAAATTCATATATGAATGAATATATTAATATATTAATATAATATATTCATATATAATATATTAATGTGAGCGCTAAGTATTTTGTAAACAGTTTGCAAGAATTTTGACATATTTTTGTGAAACCTTTCTTTGCATATATTCTTGCTGCTTGGAGATCATTCACCTAAAAAAGAAAATATTTAAGAATTGCAAAAAATGCTCGTTATAAAAAATAGAAAAATAGAGACGACAATTATACTAAAGGCTGAAATCAGTGAAATTTAGAGGAAACTTATAAAATTAAAAGCAATTTATTAATTTTTAATTTATTAATGTTTTGTTTATAATTTATTAATAATTTATTTATAATTTTTTAATCATTTACTTACAATTTATAGGTGTTCACGAATTCAGCTCCACTTATTTATAAGCGCACGAAAAAGTTTGAGCACGTGACCTGGAAAACAATAAGAATGGAGGGACAGTGGGTTGTTTACCACGAAAGTAGGAGGTGCTTAAGTGGAGATGAGCCAATCATACGAGGGTGCAAATTCTAATCATCCTTAAAAGCGGAACCATTATCGTAGCCATTATGCAGAGAGGGTCATTATCATAATTTATGGGTTTTTTAACTTTATTTGCATTAAATTCTTTTCAATATTTTATTTCCATTGCACTAACATTTCTTTCAATTAGATTTGAATAATATTTAATGCATAATAGCCATATTGAGGCCATGGATTTGTTAATCCCCCCAGACTTTTGTGGACATCCCATCAGTAGCAGCATTCCCACTGGAAAATCAAAATGTGACGTCTAAGGTCTGCAGTTGGCAGATGGACCCCTCCTTTTGGGCAACACACACTCACACACACCCCACATCCCGGTGACAAGTTTTTTTGTAAATCACTGATTGAATCTGTAAAACATAGCTTTTACTTAGAAATAATAACTAACATCCACGAATAGGAAGACATAATTTAAATTATTTAACTTCAATTGTCATAACAGTTACAACAGTCACTGCTGTCACAGCAGTCACAACAGTCACAGCAGTCACAGCAGTCACAACACTCTGAACAGTTACAACTGTCACAACAGTTACAACTGTTTACAACAGTCGCAACAATCACAAACAGTCACAACAGTTACAAAAGTCAGATGTCTGAAGATGTCGTTGGTTCGAATGATTAATTTTCCTTCTGCTGAAGAGCTTTCCTGAGCAATAAATCGAGGAATTGTGCAAATAGGAGAAGAGAATTAGCAGATGTTCGAGTTATTTCTTCTTATTCGGAAGACACTGAAACATGAAGAGGAAGAGCTTTCAATGGCTTACCGCTCACAAAGTTGCTTTGATTGACTGGTATTGTAGAATTCGTATCAGGTCATAGATTTATAAGTCAACTGTTATGCTTAAGAAATTATTTACCCAATATTAAAATGTGTATTAAACAATTTAAATGAACTATTATTAATCCATTTGATGTTAAAATTTAAGAACTTAAAGTTAATGTTCAATTTAATAATAAGTACTTTAGTTAGTAACGATAAGAAAATTGTTTACGCAATAAAATTTAAACCTATTGCAACAATGGCTTATTTGATTTTAGTTGCTGACAAAGACAATTGCTTATAGTTGTGCCATTCCATTTATTGTTGCTTCAATCAATTTATTGTCATTTCAATCAAGTTGTTGTTAATTCAAACAGTTTATTGTTGCTTCAATCAGTAAAGCAAATCACTGGTCGATCAAATGATGCTCCTGTAAATTGGAGAAACTTGTCAAAAGACCCCCGCAATGTCAGAGCAATTTCAGGACAAATTATTCTCAAATCCTTCTCATCGGTCCTTTTTTTATTTGGACATTCGTAATCTTTGAGCAGACAAATATACAAACTGCCGTTAATGTAATAATCATATTATTTATTAATATTAATATTACATGTGATTGTTAAGGGACTGTAATCATTAATAATATAATATTAATAACATTAATAATATCATTGATAATTATGGATGATTATTATTACTAATACTGTTATCTCAGATTAAATGTTGTTTCATTTCAAATATGGGTTATTAATAATATTATTATTGTTATTATTACTGTTATCATTATTATTATTATTACATTTAAAAAGGTAGCATTCCTAATCAAAAGAAAATGAATTTGCACCAAGAGCCAAATTAACACAACGAAAAAACTTTTTTTTTCTTTAAAATTGAAACACTGCCACAAGGAACTGACAAACTTAATATTTATAAAGGTCAAAGTTCATAGGAAGTTACCTGTTTTCTGTACCTGTTGCTTGAGGCTGGTAATTTCCTGGAAATTATATATGCATATATATATATATAATTACAGTTATTAATATTTTTTTTCTTTTTTGAGCAAAGTTATTAATCATCAAAATGAATGAAACAGAGGAAACAAAAAAAACAAAAAACCAAGAGGCGGATTAAAGAACTCGTGGATCAGCCTTAAGGAAGCGCAACTTCCGCTGGCAAGCTGACCCAGAATATCAATTAATTAAAAGATCAATAATAAACCTGTCAATTAAATAATTAAACAAGAATACCACGAAGTAAGTACAATTTAAAGGACAATTTAAATAATAAATATAATGTTATTATTAACCAATTGTCATTGATAAAAGTCGAATTTGTGGGAGATGAAATTGGTAGTGAAAATATTGTACGGATGACACGCTTTTGTAAAATAAATAATTGGCTTAAACGAGTGTGATTAGTAGATGCCCATTCAATATTACAGTAAGTAAGATAAGGATAAATAAGGGAAAAATATAATAGTACTGCTGTCTTGGTACTTACAAAAAAACGGATTCTGGCAATGATACCAATATTCCTAGCTATTCGGCCTTGTATGTGTTTTATGTGATCAAGCCAGGATAAATGTTCATCAAGTATGATATCAAGATAACGAAAACTAGTGACTCTTATCAGATCAATAATATTTATGAAAGGGGGAGAATCATAAAGTATGACCTTTTTTGGGGAATGGAAAATAATGAAATTTGATTTGGCTATGTTAAGTGAAAGTCGATTAACAATAATCCAGTTATTGATATTATAAAGTTCCTCATTTAAAGATTGAATAAGAGTATTAATATTGTCACCAGAAGTATAAACTGCAATGTCATCAGCATATAATAACACCTTAAACAAAGTGGATGTACAGTTGAAATGATTCATATACACAAGAAAAAGAAGTGGACCTAAAATAGATCCTTGAGGTACACCATAATTAAAGTGACATCATCAGAGTCAGTGTTATTATAAGTAACCCTTTGTTTTCTATTAGCTAAATAATCAATGAACCAGTTTAAAACTATGCCTCTAACCATAATATTCAAGTTTAGAAAATAGAATTTGGAGAATTCACAGAATCAAAAGCCTTTTTTAGATCAAGGAAAGAGGCAATAAAAATTTCTCCAGAGTCTACAGCATTAGTAAATATATATTACTAAATCTCATTTTATAATTAATTTAGGTTGTTGACTTCGGTTGTTAGCCTCGCACCACTGGCTTATCAGCCAAGCACATGAACCAAATGTCCGAACCTGCAGCTCCTCAAGTACTTCGCAGGTCTCACGACGGTCTAAAACCCAGCTCAAGTTCCCTATTAGTGGTGAACAATCCAACGCTTGGTGAATTCATCATTTGAATTCATGAAAATTTTAATAACTATTTAAAACAGCAATTTATTATAAATTTATTATAATTGCTTATTTCAATATTGTTTTTATTATATATGTAATACATCGTTGATAATGGACAGATAGATGGATGGATGGATGGATGGATGGATGGATGGATGGATGGATGATAGGTTTAAATGGAGGAAAGACTTCACAAAAGAGATAAATAATTGAAATGGAAAAAGATTTACATGTACATGCAACTTGTGAATATTTCAAGAGCTGCGACCTAGAATAAAAATAACGACATCAATAATGAATCACTGAGTATTCAATGAACTTTTTCTTGTTCATTTGTGTTGGGTTTCTTATTAGTCTACGTTCAACAAAACCTTATAATTTATTCGGGAGTTAATGTGAACAACGAATTACCTTAACGAATTCACAGCAACAATAATATCAACAACAACAAAACAAAAAATACAAGAATAACATCCAAAACAATAATTAATAATAAACATTACAGCAGCGTAACAACAATAATAACTGTAACAACTGTAAATAAAAACAAACAAACAAGAACGAGCGCCACCATCGGCTCACGGGTGGATCCGAGATCCCCTGTCCGAAGGGCTATCTTTTCGGGGTTCGATTGGCGATTCAACGGGGCGGAGGCGATTTACGATTCCTGGTTGAAAGGGCTGCCAAGTGGAGAATGTTTGGCCGTGTTTGTGAGGCATCGTTTGTTTCTCGGGAGTCCAATTATTGCTTCTTATTCTTATTCTGCCCGGGAAAACAAGGGACGCTTGACGAATCTCGTGATGTTTTGTTTTGATTCCATTTCAGGTGACTTGTTTTGTTTGTATGCTATGTTTTGTTTTGTTTTTTGTATGCTTTGTTTTGTTTTGTTTGTATGCTTTGTTTTTTGATTTTAAATAGAGAATAGCAATTTGTATCATCTGTTTTATTGGAGAGACTGAAGTATTTATTGAAGAAACTGAAGATTCTGAATGATTTTTTAAATCAATTTTTATTGTTGTATTATGTAATTCATGTCACGCTCAGTCATGCGTAAATGTAATATTGTGTAACGTAATTCGCTCAGTAATGCGTAAATGTAATATTTATTTCGCCAGCTTATGAAGGACTTCATAAAGTGGATTGGGTTACATCGGCTTGAAATCCACAACTTTTGTAACAGTTTTAATTTATTGCTTTTCTAATTAAAAAATAATTATAAAGTTATTAATTATTGAAAAAAATATTTATCATATTTATTTATTTATTTAAGCAAGTACTTAACCAATTGCAACCCAATTTGGAAGGTGCTCACTTGACTAACAGCTTTGAATGCTTCACATCAAAAATTCCGTAACTCATCAGCCACATGAAGTAAAGGTCCGCAAGTTATGAATTTTTAATTATTAAATTATATTGAATAATGACTAATAATTAACTGATAAATAAAATGCAAATAAGTTTGTACTCGAATGAATGCGAGAGCATCGACAATCATTGTGTGAATGTTTGCTTTGAATGCAATTCCTTCACAACTGAGGTGAGTGAATGGGTGAATGACTGAATGAATTGGTGAATGAATAAATGCATGAATGGATGTTTACCATCACATGTACTCTTTTATAAATCCACCAGTGGTCATGAAGTTTTCATGAAACTCTTAACCTTACTTTGCAAAATAATTTTCAAATGTTTCAAACAAATGTTTGAAAAAATGGCAATATCATATTGAAAACATGATCTCTAAAACCCGACAATTAAAAATTATGTGGCACGTTTTTAAAATTCCATTTTTTTACAATAAAACAATAATATTTTAGAAATAGAGTTTTTTTGAAAAAATTTCAAGAAAAATATTCCCCATTTATTGTCTTTTATTGTAGATGGCGATGAGGTCATACCTGCCGTTTGTGTGCAATTAACAACACATTTCTTTGCAATTGGAGCCTCATTCGTGAAGAGAAATTAAATTTTTGCACCGCCTCATTAGAGTATTGTCTTTATTATCTTGAAAATGGTTAAAATTGAAGAAGAAAGATTCGAGGAAGTTCAGAGCTCTGATGACTCAGGGAGCGGAGTGACCCAGGAAGGCAGCTCTTCTGAAATCGGGACCTTCATCGCCAAATGTACGAAAGCTCTGAAAATACTGAGGAAGTGTCCAGGATGTCAAGAATCGTGTCTTACGAAGCTCGAAGTTTACCGGCATACTGCCCAGTGCTGTCCCTATGCTTTCGTGTGTCCAAAACCAGGCTGTCCCTTCGCTTCAGTGCACAAGCAGCACTTCGACTATCATAAGAACTGGCACAACAACAAGAAGGACATCAGATGTCAAATGTGTTCATATACTTGTTCAACAAAAACCATGTTGAAGAGTCACATGAGAACCCACCAAGGAGTCATGCGCTACAGGTGTGCAGACTGCAACGTGTCTTCGAAACAACCGAGTGCCCTGAGCCAACACCTCGCCTCGTCTGGTCACAAAGCAGCACCTGTCCTTAAAGAGGATGGCACAGAACCAGATAATGAGCATCAGGCTGATTTCAGAAACCACATAAGAGCCAAGAAAAGAATGAGGAACGTCTCTCAAGTGAGTTTACCGACAAAGAAAATAAAACTAGAGAAGGAGAGTTCAAACAAAGCTGAGACGGTAGATGTTTTTCCTTCGACAAGTAAAACGTTCGCGTCTTCCACAAACAACCTTCCCGTCAAAGTCGAACCAGCCGAAAACCTCGTTGAGGAAGAAAAATATCTCATTGACATCAGGCCTCGCTTATCTGACGATTCAGTCTTGGATCAAGGACAGCTCAATTGGAACAACTGGAAAAACAACTCTAACTCTCCGTCAGAACCTCTGGACCTTCGAATCAGGAAGGACGAGGACCAAGTGACGAAAACGTACCACAATGAACTGAAGATCTGCCTCAATCTGAACATCGAAGGTCTGGTCAAAGTCGAACCGTCTAGATAGAAAAGGGGATTTATCAAAACAACAAAATATTAAAATGCTAAATATTACGTTAAGGATGGTAAATTTAAATAAATTTTATAAATAAATATTTTCGTGAGTAATTTCGGAAGCACCTCTTTCATTCTTGAGCATCGCGAGTCACGTTCGGTTTTCTTTATGTTTTATTTTCTAAAAAATAAACTTAAATCCTCAGATTCCATTAACTCCATATCACGTGTCCGGTTTAAGTGCTTCCCTGAATGTCTGGCACTTTAAAGATGAACTACGTAAATGGATATTTCAAGCGATTTAATAGCGCAAAAGATGAAAGCAGGAAATTACCGATAATTTATTTTCTGCAATTTTATTTTCTATTTATGAATCGAATGATGAAATAATGACATAATAAACGCAGCAGCATTATTCATGAGAAATAATCCGAAGTAATAAATGTTAATTAATCCTTAATAAGTGGAATTTAAAGCAATATAGTCCACAATTCGAAAATAATATCATCAAAAAAGTCTTCATCATTCTTGCTATGAATGAACTAAACTTCAGCGTATATCCTAGCAAGTTAATAAATGCACCCAGTAACACCTAGGATTGCACCCGAGAATCCCGTTGAAACTTAAATCCAGTCCGGAAGAAGGATGGCTTCCATCCCTCTTCTTCTTCTTCCTCTTCGCTGAAAGTTGATCTCCATGGTGATTCCACGCTCCAATGAATTTTTCGCTCGGCTTCCTTGGCTTTAATTGAGAAACATTGACCGCCCGTAATTATGCCAACGGGTGGCAATCATTACATCACCTCGCTGGAGATGTTCTCAGACAAATTTAGCTGTTAATTATTTTTAAAAATATTTTCGTCTGAAGTATTTTTTGTTAAATTACTTGAACAATTTGAAATTTTACTTTTTGATAATCGCTTGAAGTCGTTCTTGTTGAGTGCTCTCATAACTTTCCTTGAAACCTGGCTACGTAGGATGTGATAAACCGTTTTCATTTTAAGCTTATAAATGATTAAATCTATCTCCTGATTAATTGTTTTTCTTTTCTTATTTGGTGATTACTATGTAAATTAATTATGTTATTAAGTTCTAAATCGCAAGGAATACGTGGATGGATTTGCCAATCAGGTCCAACAATCTTTCCTTTTTACTTAATTTTATCTATATTTAGTAATTTAATTGCTAAAATTCTAACAATATTGGCAGAATATTGAAGTTCATATGCTATTTAACCATGCATTTTAAAATTAATCAAATTTACATCACCGCAAATTCACGTTGAAAAGTACCAATTATAATTTAATTAAATACATTATAAAATGTGTTAAATGCTTTTTTTTCCAAATAAATCCTTTTAAGTCGAAATGACGTAACTTAAAACGACAAGAAAGTTTGTTAGCTGACAGTTTCTAATGACTCGTTAGGGGGATGATTTTCTGCCTGAACAGAAAATGCTGCAGTAATCAGCGATGTAAATTTTGTTAAAATATTTTATATTTAAAATACATATGTATTTAAATTAAAATGAACGTTTCAAGAGGTTTGCAAGGATTTTAAAATTGCAAATAAATTTGTAATCGTGCTAAAGTTGATTAATTGTAGAATTAGAACTAAAAATTCCCTTCTTTGACAATATTTGTACAAAAACATCATGATGATACATATTATGCTACATATTATATATATTATATATATTATGATACATATTATACGATGATGCAAAATGACGACTATAATGCAAGTGTAAGGTTTGTTCAACAAACTGGGAATTTTATGCAGAAGTCCTCCGATGTATTTCCCCAATGAGATTCGAAGCAAATGTTGATTTCAAATCAAATATTGAAACGCTGAAAGAGAGTTGAGATAATGAAAATTTCATTTTTCGTAAAACAATTGTTGAGCCAGGAGTGGATCTTTAGCTATCTTCATCCAAGTGTCCCATTTGTTGGCGAAAAGTGGAATATTTCTGAAGTTGCTGTCCTTAAGGATGCGAAAGTGTTACACAGCAACAAATGTGTTCCACTTTCTAAAATGAAAAAAAAAAAATCATATCAGAATACTTGCCTTGCGACTACTTGCAGGCCCGCTCGTGCCCGGACAAACGGACGGATGTGTGTGGAAGTCGTTGAAAAATGCGGAAATAAAACGGAGAATGACAATGGCTTTTAAAGGTATTTCATTGTAAACATGAAACAATTAATTAAATTAGTACTCCTTGAATTAAAAAAAAAAGAAAAAAATGAGCGAAGAAATCGCAAAACAACGTCATCCATTAAAACCAATTAAAACTAATTGGACAAATAACGTCATAAGTGTTATTTATCAAATGGAGGTCTGTGGGAAGCCACCAGTTTTCAGACCCAGAAGAGGAAGTTTTCAATTGCCTTTAAATTGATTTCAAATTGATTTTTAATTGACGAGAAGGCTAAATTATTTCAAAAAAGTTTTAAGCCGATTTGACGATTTCCTGAGACGATTTGTAGATTCTCAATCTTTGTCTGTTCCTTGCCGTTGTATTATTAGTTTGCAATTTAAGACGAAATGAAGGAGTCGAGTAGTCAATCGGTAAGAAATGTGTTTTTGATGCCCCCTTTTTTGGGGGTAACGGCCTAAAATTTGAGTGAGGGTAGTCTTGGCAGTGATCGCATCACTTAATCGAGATTTGCTAACTCCAAAAGGTTTAACAACAGTTGAGTATAAAGTGCCACAGACAATGTTTTGTTTGACGATTAGATGATTAGGATGCCATAGAAAAGCCAGCAGCGATTGTTATAAGAGTAGTATAGGGGCGGTGTGAAGATCAAAATGGTGATTTTAAATAAAGAGACTATTACATTTTTAGCTCCCGAGGAGCCATCTATCGAGAAGAACATCCAGCCATCAAACCTCGCAGGACTGTCGCCCGGTACAACAGACCCAGGATTACCACTCCGCCAAACTTTTGCAGGAACACCACCCGTCGAGACAGGTTCAGGACTGCTACACCATCCGCGAGGAATGCCAAGACAACTTTGTTCCATGGTCGCCCAAAACCTGCAACTCGGTTCTGAAGATGTTGGAAACATGCGGTCCTTTTACTTGCGAATGTGAGGATGACAACCTTCCTGGGACCGATTCATCGGAACATCTCATCCACCAACACACGCCCGTCTCAAGAACATGCCAAGATATGAGACCTTGCATTCCCTGCCCAGATCAAAGACCCTGTTATAGTCAACCGGCGAGGGGTTCAAAAGCAAAAACATTTCACTCAAGTCGCTCCAAACAGCAACTCAGTGATGAAAGAGACAGAGAAAGGGATAAAGACAAAGAAAGAGAAAAAGATGGCTCACAAAAGACCGGCACCACTCACGGTCAGGCGCCTTCTTCAAAAGAGAGCGGAACAACCAATTTGGACAGGAAGAGTCAGCCATCAGTTCGATCGAGCCTTGACCGGGGACAGTCAGAAGCAGCCCATCCAGTTTCAAGTAAAATTCGTTCTTTCGACGTCGAACGTGGACGACTTGGTCTCCAGGCAGGAGGTGATAGTCTGCCCATTTGGGTGACACCCAGTAGAACCATTGGAGATGTGGAGAGAGAACTCATGGAGATACATAATGTATTGTTGGATACTCCCAACAAAAAGCTCATTGAAGCCATAGAACGCATTTCCGACTTAGAACTGGCAGTCAAAAACCTGATGGAGAAAAATAACGGAGTGTTTGAAAAATATTCGGAAGCCTACAAGCAAGAGGACCAAATGCTGAACGAGAAGGCTCAGGGAGCAATCGCAGACATCCAGAAAAATATTACCGATGAAGAAAAGAGAGCGCAGGAAGCCATCTCAAAAACAAATGCCATTAAAAATGAATTGAAAATGCTTGACATAGAGTTGAAAAAACTCGACGATCAACTGAAACTGAAAACTAAAGCAACGATGGAAAAGCCTAAAAAATGACGAGATTGCGAGCTAAACTTCATTTAGTATGCAATTTGTACTTAAAAAGTATCGTTTTGGAGGCATTACCATATAAATTATTTAGATAATATTAATCTTTTGAAGTCATTCAACATGTCATAAAACATTAAATCAATATACAAATTCAGAAAATCTCTTCTCAAAATTTAAACAAACATTTACCAAGCGATGGTTTCAAAATAAAGTAGTATTGAGAAATGCGTCTTGCTTGGCGATGGTCACCCCTCGACTTATTAAAAGTATTTAGGTTTACGTCTTTGGTTGTTTAATATAGAAGACAATTAGAAATATTTTATTTGATTAAACTAAATTTAAGTTGAATTGTTGGCGTGACGTGATGTTTTCTTCAACTAGGAAATTTGACAACTTTGTTTAACACTTTTTTTTTCAAATAAACAATCTACGATTTTGTTTTATTTTATAATAACAAAAACTTTTAAAACTATTTACATGCGTACAACGGTGTCTTCTGGTAAGCAAAAACAAATTTATTTTCGCATAGCAGACGTCGCTGTTTAAAAATGAAAGGACGGGCCAGCTTAGAGAAACTAACTCAGAAGAGGGCTTCGGATAACAGCAAAACTCTCGCAAGAGAAACTCCTGCGTTACGTGCGTTAACCAAACCCAGAGGAGAGGCCAGAGGAGATGCTCCAAAGCTTGTTCCGAGAGAAACACCTGAGCCCGAAACCCCCCGGTTCAAGGGGGATGTAAACCCACTGGTTTTGGGAGGAATCACGACGGAAGCGCCGAAGAGAGCCTACGTTGCGCTGCAGGAGCAACTTTATAATCTCGATCAAAAGCTAAGTGCCATAATGGAGGAGAGGAGAAAAGAAGCTGCCGAGATAAAAAAAAGAATCGAAATTCAAAATCAAGAGGCGAAAATTATGGCCGACAAAGACAAGAACATGCTAAACAGTAAAATAAAAATGGAAATGGATATGGAGAAGGATGCCCTGAGAAGAATGAAAGATTTGAAATCCAGTATCTCTAAAATTGAGGTCCAAACGAAAAATTTTGAAAAGAGCATCGAGGTTTTGACAAAAAAAAGGAGGGCCGAGGAGGCTCAAAAGGGTAAACAGTTGGATGCACTGATGGCAAAAGAGAATCAAGTTCGATTAAAGAGAGAGCAAGCTGAGGCAGCTTTATCCAGCCTTGACCTTGTCCAAAAGCAGAAGATTTTGCAGAAGTCCCTGATACAGAAGCAACTTTTAAGATTAGAATCTGGAATCGAGGATGAAGAACCTGAAGAAGAACCAGAAGAGGAGGAGGAGGAGGAGGAGGTGATAGAGATTCCACCTCCGCCTTTGCCCGACATTCCGGAACAACCCGAGATAATTTGCGAAGATCCGTGCAGGGATATCTGCAACATGGTTAGATGCATGGACGAGAACTTCACCAAGCCGTGCATGCCCAACCCGAGACAATATTGTCCCGAACCCTGCATCACCAATTGTGAGCCAAGGCAATACTCTCGGCCCTGCATCACCGATTGTGAGCCAAGGCAATACTCTCGGCCCTGCATCACCGATTGTGAGCCAAGGCAATACCCTCGGCACTGCATCCCCTGTGAACCGATTCTTCCAGTTCGGTGTGATCCAAACCATCCCATCTGCTCCAACGTTCCCTGCGATCCTTATGTTTCAACATTTAATCTCGTCAAGGTCCTTACCAAAGGATATTTTGCTGAGGTGTGTCATTGTTTTATTGAAACCATTACCAATGAAGTTGTGATCATTTTAGGCTGTAACATATTCATGGAAGAATTTTAAGGTCCAGCATCTAAATTTATTGTTAATAGTCTCAGAATCATTTCTTTTTTATTTGAGGCACATAGCAAGTATTGTATCTATGGAGTATTTTATCTATTTATTCTTTATTTGTGATATTTGTGCATCACAAATCACTTATTCAACCTTGTAACTAGAATCAAAGCAATATGGCAGCATGCTTCACACTTGTCATAACAACAACAATTCGTCATAATGTTGCAGGTAGCACTGGTTAAGAGTGCACTGACAAACAACAAGTATGTCATCAAATCCATCTGCAAGAAGGAGAATATCTCCAAAATCTGCAGGATGAAGACTGTTTTTTCGATACTGGCCGAGCACAAGCACCCCTTCGTCGTTAACATGCACGATGTCATCCAAGACGATGTAAGATGTTGACTTTTGCATCTACTTCTCCAAACTATCCTATATCAGAAGTAGCAGAATAATTTGTTTGTTTATGTTGTCTCTGTAATGGGTGTAATGGAAATGTAAGGGTCTCTGTAATGGTTTCTTGTATTTGTTGTAGATTCTTGTAGATATTAAATGTCATTGTAATTGACAAAATACATGCCAATGTATAGTCATTGTTTCTGTGACATGAAATGAATGTTTGTGAGCATTCAGAATTGTATTTCACTGAATTGTATCAGATTATATTAAATATCTTAAGGTATTTCTCTTGAAATTTATCAATGAGATCGCAATTAAGATTGTACTTTAAAAATAATTGACAATTATGTTTGAAGTCTGTCTAAATTGAATCTACATCTTTCATCAAGTGATCATGCAATCATTAGATCTGTGACAGACATTTAAAGAAAAAATTTAAAAAGTAAAGCCTGGTTACAACTCCACAATTTATTTCTTATTGAACTCCAAAATGGGCACCTGTTACTCTAATTATCAGTTAATTATTAATTAATTCTTATTAAGTGATACTTAAAGATGTTTTCAGAGCTTATAAAAAATAATTACCAAATATCTTTCAATAAATTTGGCTTTGATGAATTCCCATTTTCTTGCTCTTTCATTCTATTGCTTTGTAGCTGAGTTTGAAACCTTGTTGCGATCATCATCATCATCACCATCACTGATTATCATAATAATTATCATAACTGTTATATGGGATAGATCTGTTTGATCTTTTTTTTCTAGATCTTTTTTTTTATATGGGATGAAATGTTTTAAACATTCCACCTTCTCCTTAGCAAGAAGCTCGTACCTAAGGAATGATTGTTGATCGTGACCATCATCACCACTACCGCCAAGGTTATCGGTCGCCATCTTAATCACCTTGACCACCTTCATTGTATAGAATAGGATCCACTTTGTGATGGAATACCTGAGCAATGGCAATCTCAAGGAACACCTGAAGAGGTTTACCGTGTTTGACGAGAGCGAGGCCGTCTTCTTTTCTGCCTGCGCTCTCCTGGCCATCGAACACCTTCACTCGCTCGACATCGCGCACAGGTTGATCTTGATTTTTAAGTGGCATCTTAAGTTGTTGGGTTTGTTGTAGTTTGTGTCACTGACTTTGTGAATTTTGTTTTTTTATGGAGTCAATGGAGTTGTTTGACATGTAAGATTCACCCAGAGTGACATTAAATTGACTGTTATGGCAATCGTTACTGTTAAACAGAAGCGGATATGGGAAGGATAATTGGTATTTATCCAATTAATTAATTAATTACATCTTAAATTATATTCTTCTAACCTAGGGACATAAAACTCGACAACTTGGTCCTCGATGGCTGTGGTTATGCCAAGATTGTAGACTTCGACCTCGCCATACCCTACGTCATGTACAACACCCCCCTCTACGACAAGAGTGGTACAAGCATCTACAAGTGCCCAGAATTCTTCAAACCATGTGAGTTCACCACCCGAGCGGCCGATTTCTGGGCATTGGGGGTCGTAATCCACGCACTGCTCACTGCCAAAGTAGGTCCGATTTTTATTTATTCCACTGTTATTGCATTCGTTTGTTTTTTTATTCTTGCCAATCATAGTAAATGTCATTTATTTTATTGAAATAATCCATCTTTTATTTAGTGCATTAACACAAAGCCATGTTTAAGGCTGGCTGAGGAAAGACTGAGTGCACAGGCAGAAGACTTACTGGCCAGTGTAGGTTTCTCTTTTCATTTCATTTGTTCATGACCGTTTCATAACAATTATGCTTAGGACATCAATGTAGGTTAATCGTGATTCCTAACTTATTCTCATCATTGGCAATTGGCCGTAATGGCATCGACAATGTTTTCTTAAGCATTTTACTCATGCAACATACACTTCTGGTGTCTTGTCTTTCTTATCTTAATTTTCTCTGTAAAACAGATTTTTAGTTAAGATTTATGGCCTAATTAATGCAGTGTATGATTTTATGAGTTGTCGTTAAATTTATTGCTGACCTTTTCGTTGACCTGAAGATGTTGAACCTCGTTCCGAGCCAAAGGCTGGGTTATAGCGTCAACGGTGGCCGGGCAATCATGAAACACGTATTCTACAAGGTTACTGCACATTAATAACCATCAAAATTGCATTGCATTTAATCAGTTAACAATTAATTAGGCATAAATAATCATTTGACTCTGAATGTTGTGCGAGGATTGCAGTGTTTAAAGGATTTAAATTGTTGTTGAATTATTTATTAGGCACTGCCAGTTAAATCAGTTTGAAGTTAATGTAGAAGTGTGGTGGAGCAGCAGTCATGCAAAAAATTTCAAATTACTCGATGTGCTAATTACAAATGATTTTCTTGTTTTGCGAACAAGATATTAAAATAAGAGTGTAGTTTTCTTATTATGTTAATAATATTGTAATTACGTAAATTAAATTTAGTTATAAAAGATAGATTTGAAAGTTACTGGTCCTTTCATAAAATGGAATTAGGGCATCGTCACATTGTATCACCATTGTCATCTCATTGGCAATTTAGTTCCTCTTCTGAGTGGCTACATTTTCATGATAATTTGTTTGTTATATTCCAGGACGTCGATTGGACTGCCTTGTATCAAAAACGACTCCATCCACCAAAACGATTTCTCACAAAATACTGGGTTTGTAAAACTTAAATGAATTGCCAATACTTTTAAAGTATCATGACCATAAATATAAAACTGAAGTAAATTACAGGTTCGAATAAAAGCAATAATAACTTATGAACGCATTGGCTTAAAAGTTCATCTTTGCAGAAAGATTATTCTGAAAATGAAACTTATCGGAATAGAAGCTTCTACGGCAAGCCTCCATTATAACGATCGCATAAATTCTATCCTCTGCTCGTCAAGTTTGTAAATGTAAGGAAATTATGGATAAATTATTTATTTAACATTTGGTTGTTAAAAACATTCAGTAGATAGACTCCTCTGGTTGATAAGTGAATACTGTACTTGCAAATACTTATCACCTCTGCCGAGACAATTGTTTGCAAAATCCAGACTCCTGAGATAAGGGGGTGATACATCTCTATTCATCTTCCTCAAATACAAATTCAGTCCAATCCCTTTTCTTAAGCAAATGCTTTTGCTCTGTATTTACTGCCTCAATTAAGATCCTATGCTTAGAAACTCGGTGACCTTTAGGAAGAGGAGTTGCTACTTCGGAAAGTGATGAGAGCATTTATCATTCACAGAACCATTACCAGAGGTACTCCTCATATGATTGTGTTATTGCTGTCGACTGCTTTCCACATGTGCAGAAGACGGGACCACGTTGCTTGGGAATGCCGCCATTACAAAATAAGAAATCAGATGCCCACAAAATATGGCAAACTGTTGGGCCCACATTGCAAGAGGCCACTGGAATGAGACTTTATTGTAAATTGTATGAAAGTTACTTATTGCTATGACTGCATTTAATATTTAATTGACACAGCATCAACACAATGTGACTTATTACACACTTTTGTTTTTTTTTAAATTTATTTTTTTAACGTTAAAAGAGAATAAATCCGAGCAAGACTTAAGGTCGTTTATTGATCTGCATCGAAACACAAATATCTGATGAATCTAAAAGAATGTCGTCCGAGGAACCGAACTTTCCTCCGACTTTCTCATTTACTCTGAGGATTCCAGGTCTCAACTTTTGGCTTGGTGGTGCTGTATGGGTAGTACATAAGTCCGGGCCTGCCAGTCACGTTCTCCTTGTGCGGCTGCATCCATTTGTACTTTACTAGGTCTGCTTTCGTCGGAGGCTCGTCAGTTATGTAGTGCAGCCATCTGTGCCTTCAAAATGGTAAGCAGACATTTTATTGAAGTTAATTATGTTTTACAAGTAGAATTACTTTATATTATAAAAAGTTTTCACTTTATAGTTTTTTTCATTTTTCATGGTAGAATGTGGCAAAGTACAATAAATGCAATAAAATTAAGATTAAATTTGATGTGAAGATCTTTATTCCCTTGATGGTGCTCACACCTTTCAGTCAAGCCGAGTTACAGGCTACTATGCCCCACAGTGAGGATACAAAGAAATGGTTTGATAAAATGAGCACAGTTCGTGCAAGGTCCTAAAAAGTCCTAAATTTCAGAAACTTGAATTTTTAGCACTAAAAAGTCCAAAAAATGAGGAAATAAAAAGATTAAACAGGTCATAAAATTTCACTGGAATTTAATAAATTTTATTGAATCAAAATTAGAGGGAATTCACTATCTCTTTGTTCTAGCTTTTTTTGCAGGAACTCACTCGATTAAGTGTCATATTACCTTCCGTTGTCTGTTTGATCTCTCAAAGTTTGGATAACACTGCAATTATGGAGTTTGTTCTTTCAATAGTAACTCCAACATTTAACACAGGCTAACTTGTGGTCCTACAAAAAGGTACCATAGGATTGATTTTTTTAAAGAGCACATGTGGAGTAATGACGATTAAAAATTCCTGTGGAGAGATAGTCAGAACATTGCTAACAGCCATGGTCAGGCATCTCTTGAAAGGGGCTTTTCTGTAAACAAGAGCTTGGTTTGTGAAAATCAAAAAGAGAAGCCTAACTGCAAGAAGGATAATAAGAGGTCACAACAACAGTGTAAAGGGAGGCTTGAAATTAATAAATCTGTCATTGGTCATTGCAAAGCATCAAGGCAGAGGTTTTACTTTTACTTGGACACTTTAGATGAGTTAGAAAGGTTTTTAGCTACAGCTAAAAAACGAGAAGCAGAAGATGAAATGGTGAGGTTGAGAAAGAAACTTAAAACATTAAAATATGACAGATCTATGAGAAAGAATTTGCAGATTAAAGACGGAAAGTGTCACAACCAGACCTTGCAACCAGAATCATGGGTCTTTTTGTCCAGGCCAACAGCCTAAGCTAAAGGTAGCAAAAGCTGCAGAAATAGCAAATTTAGAAAGAGAGCTTAAGAATTGAATTTTGTGTTAATAAATTGATATTTTCAGCCTTCTATTTCTATTTTGTATTAAAATCTAGTCTAAAAAAACAAGTAAATTCTAAATACTGGTATTTATGTTAGTAATTTTGGTCCTAAAAATTGAATAAAAAGTCCTAAGTCTCAGTTTTCCAATTTTTATGTGAACCACTAATGATGTCTATACTTTCAGAAATTATGTTTAAACTTCAATATTATCTTCACTCAATTGCAAAAAGCTACTGGTGATGGTATGCAATTGGCTGCAAATGTGGACTTCAGTGCAAAAGTACACTAAGACTAAGACTAAGACAAGTACACTAGAAAGATATGAGGAACATTGAAACGTTGTAAGTTTGAGTGTGACATACCTTCACACTTTTTAAACTAACATGACATTGTGACATATAACATTGTTATAGAACACTGGGATATTATAATGCATTACATAGAGTTATGGAGCATATAATGGCAAACACTGAATCGTTGTTCCAGCAATGAATATATTGAAGAAGTGAAAATCTTTGCTCCTATACTCAGGAGAAGAGGGTACAGCATGAATTATCTTTCACATCTCCAATTGGGTTGCTTTAATGGCAGTTAATTCTTAGTTAAGATCTCCAAACATTTGTGACCCATTAAAAAACCATTTGAACTACAAGTGGAATCAATAGTAAAAATACTTCTTGGGATAAAGTGGAAGTAACAATCCCACACCTGTTGATACGGTTGGGAAGTGATTTGAAAACAAGTGCTTTGACATTTGACTCACCATTCTGGCGGGACTTGACTTGCATCGTAATCCCATCCAAAGTTCTTGTCAGAGTAATAAACCCATCTGCTTCGTCCTATTGATCAATTAAAGCTAAATGAAAATTTTTGGCACATTTCTTAGTTTTAAGAAGTGGATTATTACCCATGAAGTACAGCTTGTTCTGGTAATATTTGTTGCCGAAGTCATCGGTTCCAACCAGGGTGCCCCATTTAAGCTCATCAGTTCTAAATGTAAGTTTCAGTAAGTTTTTGAGATTGTTATTTGGCTGGCTTAGTATTCATAATTATAGTTTTGCGAACTCCAATGTTTTCAATTTTTAGTAGAAAATACCTCCAGATCTGCATAAATGATCCGATCACACCATGCTCTCTTATTGCATTTTGGAAATGCTTAAACTTCTGCAAATAAGCAGACATCTTCACTGAAGGTCGAAAACTTTAGTGAAATGTAAACAATGATATCGGAATATGGAGGTGGGCAAATTAGATACTTAAATTTTAAGTCTGTTTTAAATAATGTAGTTCTGTATGTAATTAAATAAAAGTTATAAACTATCTATGATAGTTTTTTAAGTCTGGATGCGCAACAATTGACTGCTGATTTTTCATGGCAGATATAATTTTCGATAAAAATAAATTTTTTAAGTCATATATTGATTGTTGGAGTAATGCATTTTTTTAAAATTTAGTAAATATAAACAATAAAATTATCGCTAATATTTGCCGATCCCCGGCAGGTGAGGGTTCGTACAGTCAACAGTTCAACAGTCAGAGGCTACCTCGAGCAATTATACAAATTATTTGCAGCGGATTTGATGAATTGCTTGCGCTTTACATGCGTCAAGTTCTATAGGCTCAGACTTTGACATGTAGTGGTGTAGACTGCTATTGCTCCGTTGGATCCACACTGTTGTACGTCCACATTGACTTCAGCTTCAATAATATTTGGTTGTAGTTGGTGATCCATCTGTCTGGCTTGAGAATGCATATTCTTCCTCCACTTCTAATGAAGTAGTCTGATGAATGAGCGTGGCTTCACATACTTGTGGAAGGAAGCTGAGTCGGCATAAGTTTGATGTTGGGTCATTCTTTCTGCAGGTACGTGTATGGCGATGAATCTACGAATTTTGAACAAGCTTATAGAACTCTGATCCTTCTTCTGCATTTCACATAGCCTGATGTAAGATAGCATCATTAGCTTGACGCCATGAAGCACTTGCGATTCTCTGAACTTCTCCAACTGACATAAAAGCACTAGTCTCTTCAACACTGTAAGGTTGTAGCTCTATTTGTGTAACACGAATAACATCTCCATCTTTGAATTGGACATTGTTATTAATTGTTATGTCTACGTCTTTACATAACAGCAGTTTCAGTTGTCTGTTTTTGGTTTGTTTTTGTTTTTGTTGTTATTAATATTCCTTTTATTTGAATAGTTTTGAAAAAAACTGTTTCTTTTCAATCGCTTTTCCACTAACTTTAAATAACTTTTCCTAACGAGGTACATGTAATTTTTTATTCTTATTAATTTAAAAACCATTACTTAAATATTATTTTTGAGACGAAACTCTATAAATTTATAAAAATTTGAAAATATGAGTACTAAGAATGGATAAATGGGCCATTTACCATTGCTGAATGGAACTGCAAAAAAAAAAGATACGAATGAACAATGACTTAGAAGGCTGGCATGACAAACTCAACATGAATTTTAAAAGTATAAGAACATCGCTAAATAAATGCTAAATAATTAATAATAAGGAATTACAATTTATCTAAATATTTTGTATTTCATTTTCAATTGATAAAATAACTTTTTAATCGCGAGTAGTCAATGGTGAGTTATAAAGAAAGAACAAATGGAGAATGTCGAAGGAACTAATAACGAAAACCGAATGGCAAAAGTTTGAATGTCGAAATTTTGAATTCGCCATTCGTTTCTATTTCAATTTCTCCATTGGTTCAAACTTTCAATGGAACATTTTCACAGTGTAAAATTATTAAATTATTTTCTAAATTTGCAAATTTCCCGCCACATTAAAAATCCGCCATCTTGAAAATTGCCTCTATACAAAATTATTTAATTTAACCGTGCTCAAACAAAGTCCTTCCACTGCCTAAAAGCGGAAAAATACTGCTTTATCGAGAATACATATTTTTGGAAAGTTTCAGAAAAATTTTTTGGATATCAGGAAGTGGTCGAAAAATCGATTACAAGATTTAATGGATGCATAGAGCAAGTTAAATAAAAGCTTGTAATAATAAAACATAAATAGCGATTATTAAAATAATAATAATAACAATATTAACAATAATAGTAACTATTCTCCTCCTGGCTTAAGTATTGTTTGTCAATAATGTAGGCAGATAATCCCACAGAAACATAAACATTCCTCTGAAATACGTGACAGCCTTGAAGGAGACGATGACAACGACGACGATGATGATGATGACGATGATGATGTCGATGAAGATGATGATGATGATGATTAAAATTTGTACAAGCTGTTATTTGGCTTGCTCAGAAAAACGAACATTCTATTCAGATTTGGATGGAGTGTCCTATAGCTTTGACATTTTAAATACTGTCGTAATATGGCTTAATTTAACTAAACCAGCCTGAAGCAATTTTAAAAAGAAAATTGGTTTTCGCTGGTGCTACTGAATTCAATGTGTGACAAATATGAGGTTAAAATAATTATAAAATATAACGCAATCGAATCAGGAATTAATAAAGAAATAAAGCTACCTCGTTACAATGTTAAATTACTTAATTGTTGATATTTTTTATAATGTCTCTGCACTTTTCATCACGTTAAAGTGGATTTCAAGTGAAACAATAGGAGTAATATAACATCAAATCTATGGCTTAATGTGCTTCATTGTTATTAGCTCAATCCATCCGAAAATCCAATGCAACGCTGGAAACCCGTTCGATTATATAATGGAAGCTCTGGATTTGAACGGCAGTTTCTGAGTCTCAAGACTGCTAGATTCTTTTGCGTTTAATTAGATCTACATATTTAAACAATTCATTTTGTATTAATTTGATTAATTAAGTAATATTACAAATACCTGCATAATGTCTGGAATAATTGAAGATGTGAAGAAATTTTGCGACACGACCTCAATCAGAGGGATTTCGAGAATTTCAAAGTCAAAAGAAACCTTCCTCAAGTTGATGTGGACGTTAGCTTTCCTGTTGTGCGCATCGTTGCTCATATTCTTCCTTCATTCCTTAGTCCATAAATATCACACCTGGCCTGTGACGACAGAGTTTAAAGAAAATCATAAAACTTCCATCGACTTTCCTGATGTTACGATTTGCAGTTTGAATCAAATCATGAATATCTACCATGAAAACAAAATAATTGAAGAATATTTTGAAGATTGCGAAGGCATACAATTCAATCATACTGATGGAGAAACCGGGTTTTGTGACATCACTCATACTGATGGAGGAACCATGTTTTGTGACATCACTGCCTTCATCAGAAACTTCGCAAAGCAGAACGTCCTCCGAGAAGATTGTCCTCCATTTGTGGTTGAATGTCAACTCATTGGAACAAATTGGCAAAACATCCAGAACTGTACAAATGATTTCGTTCGCGATTGGAATCAAAATTATTATTCGTGCTACACAATAAGGGTGAGTAAGCTAAAGAGGCCAAATAAGCAAATCATAAGAGGGATGATACTAATACTTAACAATGGACCCCCAAACAAAGAGCAAACATCCTTAGTTAACTCTCTAACCCTCCAAGAAAATGAAGTGAGATTAGCAATTCACAGTCCAGGAACTCTTCCAGACTTGAAACGGGGCGTGGGTCTCTCACCCGGAACGAACAATAAAATCAAAGTTACGCAAACGAACATTCAACGTCTCGATAAACCCTACAATCCCATTGGCTGCACTCGTCAGGAATATTTGCCAAATTCCACTTCTGAAAAGTATGACCAAGACCAATGCATTGAGTACCACTTCCAACTCCAGATTTATCAGAATTGTGGGTGCGTTGCAGATTGGTTTTCCATACCAAAACCTTTGAGAGACATATCGTCCTGTGGCAATACATCATTTTCCATAGATCCACAAATTGTCTCTGATGAATGGAATAAAATCTTGTGTGCTTGTAATGTCACTTTTGATGATTACTTGGACTATTGCAAGCCTCCCTGCTTCGAGAAGAAATACGATTTGACAGTGGTGTCTTCAAGGTGGCCACCAAAGTCAGCAGAGCTTTCAATTTATCAGAAATACTTTAAAGAATGCATTAATAATTTTCCTAAAGTTAAAGAAAGATTTTCAGCCTACGAATGTATAAACAACCTCAAAAAAAATAGTACTAATGCATTTTGTTCCAATTACTCGCTTTCAGATCTGAAGGAAATCGACGAATCTCTACTTTCTATTAATCTAATAATTGAGGAAGATTTTCCTTACACGAACCTGGAGAAGCCATTGTACACTTGGGATGTTATGGTGGGTGTTGTGGGGGGAGTCTTGAGCCTTTGGTTGGGAATCTCTGCCATGACTATCCCTGAAATTCTTGAACTTGTTTACTTCATTTTAAGGCGTTTTTCGAAACTTATTTCATCCAAATCTTTTTCATTTTCCAAGTAACATACAGAGCAAGGAATCTTGAGCCTTTGGTTGGGAATCTCTGCCATGACTATCCCTGACATTCTTGAACTTGTTTATTACATTTTAAGGCGTTTTTCGAAACTTATTTCATTCAAATCTCTTTCATTTTCCATATAACATCTTTTTTATCAAAAATTTTTTCATTTGCAAAAATTTCTCTAAAATAAAAATAATAAATATTATGTCGATGAAATCTTTTAAAATAATAATTGAAAAATTGTTTGAATTGCTTTCGTGACAAAAATTATTATTAATAATTAATTTCAGATGAATTATTTGCTCATTTCTTATTATAAAAAATTTACATGCCATTTTGGACTCCACAAACGATTTGATATCTTAAACATAAATTTCATCTTTTATCAAATAAAAAAAAAATAAGAAATTCATTTAGAAAGGGTTGAGGATGGAAATGGACATCATTTCATCAAACATTATAACATCGAAAACCTTTAAAACGCAACATACAAAAATCGATACAAAATCAAAGTTTATTGCTGGTGGTTAATTGCATTTCGGAGAAAAACAATTTGCCCGCTTTTTTCCAGATTCTTTTGTGTTTCCACTTTTGTGTTTCAGTCCATCAACAGAATTCCACCTGAACTGGGCCACTCAGATTGACAGCAGATATCAGTATATGACAACTTGGCAAATATGACATCTTGTTTGTTGTTGCTTTTATAATTTTTTTGTGCTGCTTACTGCATCTATGAGCTTATACTTCTCTTAGATCGATTATCGGGATATTGCAGATATGTTCAATAAAGACTCCGAATTCGAGTGCCTGGAATCGGCTGAAACACGCCTTCATGCTGCTTCGTTCGCCGCTTATGACTCACCGGTTTTCTCATTTTTACTCCTTCCAGTCATCAACATATTTCATTTTCAAGGGGTACGAGCCAAAGCAAAGGCAGACAGGCAATCAAATCAGCGTCCATGAGGTTGATTGGATGCAAGCAGTGCCGCATTAATCCTTAGGCTGACTAAGCTGAAGCATAAAGGTCTGCCAAGATCAGGGACCCTCCAAATCATTTCGCGCTAAACTTATGTATTCATATTCTCTAGTCTCAATGCAAAAATGTCCTCGGTAAACGGTGACCAACTGATGGATGCGGAAAGAGGCTGATGAAAACCTACCCAGAAGACTTCAATACCAGCTTCCCCGAGGAGCTTGTTCATTTCGAAGAGTGCATATATGAACCTGAATTTGATGTGTCGATAAGACAAAAAAGGTGAAAATAAAGGGGACTTTATTGCTTTGAGAATGCTTCAGATCATTGTTAATTAACAATGAAATGCAGGATACTTTTCCAAACATTTGTTTACGCAGTCACTTCTCGAGACAAACTGTTCTAGAAAGGTATTTTTCTGCTCTGAAGCATATTGAGAATTACCTGCGATCTGTTTTATATTTATTAATTTATTATTCACTTTCTGTTTTATATTCTAGACTTTAATAAATTGCCAACTGCCCTGCCACAGGCTAATACGGCACTTGATGTAATTCAACAATTTTAGTATACTGTTGATTGTCAAAGTCAAACGAAATACAAATATAGCCTCGAATTTTTATCAAAAGGTCTTAAATGAAATGTTAATCCAAAACAAAGAATAAAAAAATCCACCTTTTCTAGCAACTTTCAAATATGAAAGTCTCATTTAGCGAGCCAAATCAATGCAGACCAATACGTCACAAAAATGACCGAATAAAAACAACAAACAAAACAGCACTAACTTCTCAATAAATTCATTCTTACATACATAGTGGGTAACAAAGCACTGGTCTCATATTTGATGTCATGGAAGTACTTTCAACTAGTCATGCATCAACTTCAAATGATGAGAGAGCATGATCTACAAAAAAATTAATCAATTACTCTACCAATTATTAGCTGACAAACTCCATCCTACAAAATGCTTACAATTGCAGTAAAATGCCATCTTTTACATGATGGTTAGACCAGGAAATAAGGGGCCATCCATTTGTGACGTCCACACGGAGAGGGGGAGGGAGTCCGAACAAAGCGGATGCTTTTGGACGGGGAAGGTTAGCAGAATGTGGACACCCACAAAAACAATAAATTTGGTGAAAATATAGTAAAATAAAGCTACTTTTTTTAACAATTCGACCTGTAAAATACGACTGAGAACTTATAAATTTTAAACATAGATGTCGCGAGGGGCCTCACTCAGCTTGAGTTGTCGTGAACTCGTGATACCCACATGGGCATGGAGGTCCAAATTATCAAACAATCAATATGAGTTAGTCTCATGGGTGCATTTGGTTCAAACACCAATTTCTCAACCAACAATTGAGAATATAGCATCATGCATTAAACTTAAACTTGAATTAGTAAGTAATTACAAGGCATCCCACACAAATGGCTGTCCAAATGTTCCTAAGTTCAAATCAGATAAATTTTGAATTAATATTCCTCTCAAACCTGCCTTAAAAATGTGTTGGCCTCGCCATCACCACCGAACACGGCTGCTGGAAACACGAGTGTACCCATTTAAACCAATTTATACCCGTTTATGGCCATTTATCCCCAACTTTTGTGCTAAACAGCAAAAGTGGTGTGAGGCTGAAGAATGACAGCAACAACATTCACAAAACACTTACAAATCCTTTCAAAAGACACGTTGATCAACTCAAAAATCCAGATAAAACGACATGGTCCCATCCAATCAAAAATTTTTGGTGAATATCGGTGAAAACGAACCTAACTGTAAAGAGGACATTGTCCATATCATCACATAAATACAACTAACAACCGTTCAAACGTACCTTAAAGACATGATGGCATTGCAAACATTAGTCATTTAACAAGTTTAATCACATTCAATTGATTTATTTCCATGACATTTGTACATCGCTGTCCAGTAGTTGTGAGTCTTGAGAAAATCCTCGAAAACAGACAATGGTTAACCAGCACAAGATCTTTGTGAACCTTCAGACGATCCTTGAATGTCAGAGTCTCAGGAGCTTTTTGATCTGTAATTATGCAATTATATGCTTTATTAAATGTTATTAATGTTTATTAAATGATGTCGTATTATACACGATATTGAAAATGTAACATTCTGCTTATTCTTACTTTGCATATTAATATGTTAATCGGTAAATAACAATGAGCCACTGGCAATCTCTTTATCCATTCAAATATTTACTTTTATTTAAACAAATATCCAGATTGTACGAATTATAATAAACTTATCATGTTTATTTAATTATATTTATTATTTTCAGCTATTTTTGTAATTAATTAATTACATTTATCAAATATTAGCATTGAATTGCTGGAGCACCGAGCATTTCCATACTCACTTTTGTTCTGCTTTTGTTCGACCAACGAGATTGAAGACGAGTGGCCAGATGAGAATGTAGAAGACATGCACAACGTAGTACATGGAGTGGTAGACCTGGGTCAATTGCAGAGATGATGATCAGACAATACTAATTCTAATGCTTGATCTAATCGTGACATTGAATGTGACATTATTAATGAGTGAATAAATTATTTATAATGACGCATGTTAATATGCTGCAACAGAAACTCACGGGCATGTATCTAGGGTAGGTGAAGAGGCAGAAACCAATGAGGGCATAACCAAGGATGAACTGGACGTGAACCTTCTTTACGATCCACAACAACAACCAGCCACCTGGTAACTGGCTCACCATGTCCACCACTTTTGCAGTGATTGGCAGAGAGGAAGCCTGAGCAATAAAATATGAGATGTGACTTACATGCTTACATGTTAAGGTAGGTTTAATGGATGAATGTACAAAAATAACAACACGTAAAATAAAACCTCAAACAGCGATTATGGCATTAATAAAATTAATATTACCAGATTATTATAATTGCATTTTTAATGCAGAAAGGCATTTTAATAATTAATTACAAATAATCACTTAACATGAAAAACACACATCATCAATCGAATGTGCCTCTGCTGAATGCATATAAGTTGGGGATCATAATCATAATCAGCACCTCTCTCTCAAACTTGATGAGGAAGAACTCGAGGAAGAAGTTGGTGAAGTATCCCGAATACAATCCGTGCCAGAGAGCCAGGAAGGCAAGAGTGGCAATCTGAGAGAAATCCTTGTTGCCAAGGAACTTGAGCCTCTTGAAGACGTACCTTAGACGTAGGAAAATTAAATTGATTAAATTAATTAAATAATTTATTAATGAATTAGCAGTCGATCAATCTTATGCCAAGCCATCATCATTGTCATTTGGTTACGAACAAAAATACTTGTCCAAATTATGCAGAAGTAAAATGATTAATAATATTTTAATAGTGTTAAATATTCAATGTAAGTTAACTAATAAGAAACAACATCTTCAACAACAACAATAATGATGATGATAATAATAATAATGACAACAACAACAACTCCTACTTTCCCATCCACTTGTTTGTATTGATGTTGAAGGAGTTGACGAGCTGTTGACAGGTGGAAGCCGTCTCGTAGTTCCAGAGGTCGACGTTGGCACATCCGTCCCACTTGACGTCTCCTTCTTCGTCCTTGCCGTTGTGCGTCAGTCCCGTCAAAATGCAAGCCCCCTCCTGGCGGTGCAAATAAACCTACTGTTATGACAAGTGATCGACAGTTTTACGAACAGGTGCACAAAAATGCATTGAACCATGAAGAGCAGAATAACAATTTAATAACAGGATAAAAGTTGTATGACGGGCAGAAGAATATTATCAGCACAAATTTTACGTGTGATCGTCAATAGAAACTTTGTGTCTCAAACAAACTCGCATATGCACGGCTCTCGTTGCAAGTTATTTCAAGAATGCAACTTCATATTTTTTACAATGAAAGCTTAATAATAATTCCCTTAATAATTCCCACTTTCCATTCAAAAATATTATTTGCAAAATATAAATTATATTTATTGTAATAAATTGTATATTATATATATATATATAATTTCTAACATATTTGAAACTAATTGAGGAATAATTCATGTAGAGTTGAGATGAAGAAACAAAGACTCACAGTGATCAGCCAGCATCCCACATATTTGTACAACATCACCTTGGACCAGATGACTACAAACAGGCAGATACTCAAGAAAGATGATTTCTGTGCGATAATAAAAAAACAAAAACAGTTAAAAGTCATAAATCATAACAATTAATAAATTCTAAAGAATTTCCAAACAAAATTGAACTGAACTGACCAAAAGTTCTTCTGAAAGGAACTTTGCATCAGGGAAGAATTTATTCAAAACCTGGTACATGGAGATGCATAGGAGACCAAGAAGCAGCTTCTGCAACCCAGCCTTGACGCTAAACGGCAACAATTAAATAATTTAGTTCTTACTTAAATTCTTTTTAAAGACGAGCAAACGGGCGAATTACCGCAACGCCGCTCACCTGCGAGGAGGCGACTTGTCGTCTGCGAGGAAATGTCCATTCACAAAATTCAAATACCTTTTCATTGAGAACTGAAATAAATTCAAATGCATCACCACAAACAATGCATGAATTAGTAAAGTTAAAGTGCAAAATAAAATATATCCATTCAATAGGATGAATATTTCCTTGCAAAATGATGAGAGAGAATACGCACTCAATATTGTAATTCGAGAAGCTTACATGAATGCTTTTTGAAATGATTTATTGAACACCTAGTTAGGGAATCTTATGCAGTGCAATTATTATTACCATTATTAAATTATGAATTTATTAAATGTTAAAATCATTACAATATAATATCATTGGAGTAGTTTTAATAACAATGCAGTGACAATAAGTTATTATTAATTAGAAATTGGAAATATTATCATTAACAACAACAATACAGAAATAATAAGTTATTAATTATAAATATTATTATTATTATTATCAATAACAATGCAGTAATAATGCAACAATGCCAGCAACGCAAAAATAACTCTCGTATCACCTGAGGGCCGACAAGGAATCCCCCAAAGAAGTAAGTGTATCCGCAGGTCTCCAGGAGCGACGGTCGACTCTTCAAGCAGGATTCCTTCTGCTCGCCACTTAACTTCTCCTTGATTAAAAGGATTAAACAGAATTATCAATCACGATAATAAACAACATTTGATCGTTACTCAAGTAGATCGAATATCAACAAAATATAATGTCGGTTGAAAGTAAGCTAAAGCTTTATTATTTTGATAGGTGATAAATTAAATTTTAAAGCTTTATTATGTTGATAGGTGATAAATTAAATTTTAAAGCTTTATTATGTTGATAGGCGTTAAATTAAATTTTAATTTTTCCTTATAATAGATATATGAATGAAATGGTGGCTTCAGCCATTAAAAGCATTAAATAAAATTCCAACAACATATTATTTGACAAAATAGCTAAAAATTGTAATCATAATAATTAAAAATTATAATTATAATAATATAATTGTATAAATTATTCGAGTGGCTTGTCGACTCCAATTGGTGAGGGGAATTAATCAAATGCGAAAAATTAAAATTTATCTTTGCACGTGAAAAACTAATATCATAAAATAACAACAATAATAATTGATTGCTTTGTTAACCAATACTAAAGCACTCATTCTACAACGGGTTAGAATAACAAAGGCAGATCTCAGAAGCTGAGGAGGGAATTCATAAAGTACAAAATTATGCAGCAGGTTTTAAAGGTAAAAAAAGGTTTTAAGGAATAAATTATCTATGGTAATTTTTTCTGGCGACCATCGAGACGCATCGCCTCATGACGATCAAATAATGAATTCAAAGCTCAGAAAATGGCTCCCATTATTTTTATGTAACTATTTGTGAAGTAATTCCGTTTGAAATTAAACTTCTGAAACACAAAAAGTCTGCTTGTCTATTTAAACCTTAGCTCAAAGCATTTAACGATAAAAATTTATCTACTTTGTGAAAATCTTTTCATAAATACAAGTTAATCAGGTATTTTATCTTTAAAATAAAAAAAAGTATTTTGAATCAGAATGAATCAAAAGCTTATAATCTCATATTTTTTAAACTCTCTGGTTGCAGCCAGTCTATATTTAAAGCATTTAAATTTCAAGCTTCTTACAAATTCATTTTCTCTGAAAGTGTGTTTCACGAAAGTATGTTTTGAACATTAATTCCAAATTTGGCTTTGCTAAGTTCATTATTATAAGAGTTAAAATTAAGGTTTATTTGTAACCTTTGCACACAGTGTATTACGAATGAATGATAATACTTTACCTCCTTGAGCTGTCCATCAAAGACATCCAAAACAAGACCGATCAGTCTTAGGCAGAGGACACAGTGAGGTGTAGTCCATTTGATCAGGTAACTCTCAGACATTGTCCAGTAGTAACCAAGGCAGAGATAACCCTGTCATAATTTGAAACACATTGAAATTGGCCTATTCAACAATTTAGTTAATTTCACAGAATTGGATTGCAATATTAGCTAAAATTAATCATAATGGAGCACTTTCACTGAGAATATTTGTGATTAGACCCATATTAATTATGTGATTAAAATATGTAAACTAAGAAAAAGATAAAATAAAATATTGCAAATAAGTCTCCTCAGCTTAAATGAAATCATTATCAACTTGAATGCAAATTACATTTTCACATACAAGCCTTGTTTGACAGTTTTGAATAGGATATGTTGAATAGGATATTCTGAATAGAACCACCCAAGAATTATGCCAAAGCTTGGCTCAATGGGCCATGTTTCACATCAGATTCAGATACACAAGGCACTCAAAATGTCAGCTTAATTAAACAAATTAAACCAGTTTTGTCATGTAGGATAGTTAAATTCTGAGTAAATTGATGAACATCGAATAATAATGTAGAAATGCTCATTAAGTGTATGATTAACAACATATGATTAAAATCATCTGAAAGAGAATTTAAGAGAATATCAAACAATCAATAAACGTAACAAAATTATTTAATGCAACTGAAATGTGAAATGCACCTTAATCACCTCAAGATTCAGAACTAATTTTTTTTTAATGGCTGTGGATAATTTTTTTGCGATAAAGTGAATGCAGACTAATAAATAAAATATAAATAGACCAATAGTTCTAATGGCAAAAGAAAAATCATTTTATACAAATTTAGAAAAAAACATTAGTGACATATACATTAGTTACAAAAAATCAATTACCATATTTATCACAAATGCCAAGACAACAGATGTCACAGTGCCACCAGCAGTCATTAGGAGAAGATGGATCAACAGAATGTTTATCACAGAGTGTATGGTGTGCCATCCTTCCAACAAAGTAAAGATCATGATGCAATAATTTATGTAGCATTATTCTAATCAATTTCAAATCAAAATAATGTGCTCTTAAAAGAAATTATGATAGAACTCAACCAACTAACCAAAATTAAAATAGCAGAGCCACAATCCACAGGCAGTAAAAAACAAATGCTGTATTTGTGGCTGTTTTCCCAGAAAACATTTTCGGTACAGGAATGCCAGGGGATAACCTTATAATAAAATACCGAAATAATATAATAAATTAATAAAATGACGCATTAGTTAACGTAAATGAACCCGTAACTCAATGCATTTTTTAAATCTATAAATTTGCAATAAATTACTAAGGTTAAAATCTATGCCACATGTCTAAATGGTAAAAAAAAATAAAGTCAAGCTCACCCAAAAGAAGAGAAATTACTATCTTAACTCCGCCGTCGGTTGCTTGGAGGGTATCAGCAATTTCAATTACATATTTAAGTGCCACATTTTCATTCACTAAAGCAGCCTCCCCCATAATTTTGGTTTGTCACTGAAGCAATCTGCCGGTGGCTCACAGCAACATCAGGTCATGACCGAGTAAGCACATTTATTAATTTTATTGTATTAATTTAGTTAAATTTTAAAAATTAATTTAAATAATTGTATGAAATTAAATTTACAAATAAATAAAGTTTAGACTGTTCAAATATTAAAATAGTAAGAATATTAAAACACAAAATAATGCTGCAATAAATACAAAAATTATTTGATGCAACTTATATTTAAAATTCAGATTATCAGATTATAATTAATAAAATTACATTGCATTTAAAATATCTTTACCAATCTATTTTTTTGCTCTTTGCTACCATATCGTTTGGGCTTGCGAGAGCACAGGTAACTTCGTTCTTGTGTTTCGCCATGGATTTAGCGGAGGAGGGACCGTCAGACCATGGATTGTTAGAGACAAACTCTTTCAATAAAGAGGTGGCATCAACTTACAACGTCAGTGACTGTTTCAATTTGATAAGGTGTAAGGCGGGTTCATAGCGATATTTTGTTCGTTAAAAATACAAGCTGTTGAATCGAAGCGTTAAATTATTCTGGTCAATGGGTAGGCAAACCTTTTTGACCCGAGGGCCAGTTCGACACTCCATGGACTTGTACACATGATTATGATGGGCAAACAAAAATACGGTTACCACTTACAACCATTTCTTTAACATGGAATTTTTGGACAACGTATACCATTTTATAGTGCTAATAATTATCTTCAAAATGATATATAATATTGCTTCTTTCCATGTTTTCGAGTTGAAATATCCAGTCTCAAAGTTTCAAATTATAAAGATATCTACATGGTTTTGTAATGCCAACGAAATTCTGCGTTAAACCGAACTATTATTTACATTTTATTTTCGTGCAAAAAAAAACAAGGAAATTCTGTCTCAGACCACTCCTCGAAAGATCTTGTTATTCTGGTGCATTTGGTGTGAACTCACCACTGACAATTGTAGCATTGCACCCAGGAAGTATCACTCTCAAAATCTTCTAATTTCAGAGAGCAGTTGTTCTTAACACTAACGATTGTCCCATGATGAAATGGCACATCAAAGTAACTTATGGCAAGCCATTTGGAAGTAATGCAAGGTTGCCATTTCTCAAAGAATAGAATGTTATATATATCCCTGCATTCAGTGCCTTTTGGCTAGAGTTGCTATTGATGTACCTTGGTTTCTTAGTCGAAATCGGCTTCCAAACACTTTCTGGCATTTTCCCTTTTTTGCTGAGATTATCGATTGATGAATGTCCACCTTGCTACACATTCCAAGTGCTCTATTCTTTAATAATTCTGTAACATGCCCAAGCTTCACGTACATGTTATTGTTCATCCATTCTTTCTTGAAATTTCTGAAAGAACTTTCGTCGATTGCGTTGGATACCTAAAAACAACAATATAGAATTAATAAGCTTCAGAATTACACATTATCTACATTCTAAAAGATCTTAACAAACCTGCTTGCCTGTCAGCGACATAAAAGATGACCAAAGCGGAAGGTATGGCAAATGCTTCTTCAGAAGCTCTGTCATTTTGTCATTGCAATACTCATTCACTGGATCGTCTGTCACTGTTATTTGCTTGGCGATGTCCTGTGCCTCACCTAAAAAAGGACTAGCTTTGTATATTGCTTCGGCCTCCTCCTGATCAATCTTATATTTGTCCTCATCTAATTCCACTTCTTCGTCGATATCCTGCTCCACTGCATTGGTACACAGCTTCAGGAAATGAACTTGAAGAGCCTTCGATCGCTTAGGGTTCAAATAACTGAATAGCAGAGCATTGACGATTGCATCAACTTCAATGAAGGAACTCCCAGTCAGAATCTTTACTAGAGCAGATATGTGAAAATGCACCAATCTTTTATCTCTGACTATCTTTCTCACATCCATTGTGATTATTTTTATGTAGTGTGAGCAACATAGTAGCACTACTCAACACTGCTCTGTTAAACTATTCAGTAATAGACATGCACATTGTCACTTCCAGAATGGCATTCAATGAGGCCCGGCAAAAATCTACAAATGTCTTGGAAAAAGTCACGATTTCCGGAATGGTGCACTATGAATCCTTTGACGAGTTGTAATAGGGAGGCAATAAATATTTGAGATTGGTCATTTGACAAGAAGTCAAACAGAGGGAAAGCCTCCTTTCCTGTCCGCCAATGCTTGACCCCACTGGATAAAAAAATTCTTTTGCTATTAGGCAGTGGATTTTTCATTATCGACCCCGTCACATCGAAATGTATGACAGGGTTGATCTTCCTGAAGGGCTTCAGAAATTAATACATCAGCGTTGGTTGGGTTTCCAGCTCGTTTATGTGCATCATTGTTACAAATCTTGTTACATTACCACGGATGCAAAACTGCCGAACCTCCATGAATTTCTGGTACAAATTATCGTCCTGTATCATGTTTCGTCAGGCTCGTCATTTGCATGAAGGCATCCAAAATCTCCCTATTAATTTTAACTAATGGTTTGAATGATTTGTGTTCCCTAACTGCTACATTATGATTAAATGATCATTCACAGAACATTTTAATTCAGTAACGATGAATGTCCCTTGTGTGACTCTTGATTCTTGTATCAAAGCTCATCAATTTGTTTGTGTAGGTTGCATTTCACAACTCCATATGTTCAAATGGAATTCAAAATGCCATAAATTGGAATGCATAATAGTGCAAACTTATTGTGCTTATGCCATTCATCAAACCATTTAGTTTTCATATGAGTATGGCGATGTTTTATTTTATTTGCCGCATTTTGGGATGTAGGGATTTTCCCCTTCCTTTGATCTTTGAAAAATTTATTGTGTTCAGCAGGAGTTTTGCTAGTTTTCACTTTAACACGTTTAGGCTTAGATTTGTTACGAATAGGTGGTCCCTTTACCTCTAAGTAAAGTATCTAAGTGGCACCATTTGATCAGGAATGCTGTTGTACTGGGATTACTGAAAGTATCCTGGTGCACTTCCCTATTTCTGGAGTGGGTTCCCTTGTACTTGTACCCATCCGTTGGTGTTTGGATATGCATTGCCATGGATGCAGCCAATGCCATTTGGATTGGGATGTCCGGGTGCTTGTTGCCATCTGTTCGGGACCACGTTCGCAGGAGATCCAATTCAGCGTGCTTGGATGTTTGAATGGAATGCATGATAGTGCTTATGCCACTCATCATCCTCAAACCATTTAGTTCTTGTGTAGGAATGTTTTATTTGATTTGCTGCAATCTGGGATGCAGGGATTTTCTCTTCCTTTGAACTTTGGCAAATTTATTGTGTTTAGCAGGAGACTTTCTTCTTCACTATCAATGATGATAGTTTTGCTAGTATTCACTTTTAGGCTTAGATTTGTTAGGAATAGGTTCCTTTACTTCTAAGTCAGGTGCCTCAGCCACAGCTTCATAAATTTGTTCTAACCTTATGGTAGTTGCTAAGACTACCATAGTTGCTTTTACCATAAAATGTAGAATTTTTATGGTTTTTACCTCCACTATGCAGTGAACAGGGGGAAGTGTTTAGACTTTTTTTGAGTTTGATCCCTAGCTTCATCACGATGAAAATATACAGGCTAAGGAGCAGGAGCAGGTTCTCTCACTAAGTAGTAACCCTGCACCAGCACACAAGAAGTCAGAAAGATGTCTGAGATTCTGCAAATCTCCATCTTATCAACATCCTCACCTCATCCCTAGGACCCCACACCTCCACTATGCAGTGAACAGAGTTTGATCCCTAGCTTCATCACGATGAAAAGATACACGCTAAGGAGCACTCGGTTCTCTCACTACTAACCCCGCACCAGCACACATTCCTGGTTCCAATCGTCTGAACAGAGAAGAAGTCAGAGAAAGAGAAGCCAAAAATAACACAGACACCTTTCCCACAACAGATTATGTAAACATTTAAACATCATTTATCACTGTTCTCACAACAGATTATACAACATCATACATCACCGTTAAGGTCTCTTCAAAGTGATTCCATACAAATTCTTGTGCCTCTGAAATTGTCTTTGGTAGACCTCCTCCCATTTCGCCAGCGTGTGAAATCTATATAATATAATAATATAATAGAATGTCAAAACTTGAATGTTATTCAATAACAAACAGAAAATTACCATGTTCCGCACGAAACGGACAAATCCTTGCACGTTATCTTCGTACTTTCTCTTTTTCAACCTTTTGCTTTCATATGCTTCAAAAAAAAATTATTTTTATAAATGTAGAATTTTTATGGTAAAAGGAACAACATCCTCCTGAAGAGCTTCAGAACTTATTTTTTAAAAATAAGTAAATAATATCTCCATCTAAATTTCCCACCTTATCTAAATCTACTTCAAACAACAGGTTGATGCGTAATTTGAATGTTGAAGTTTTGAATCTCGCAATGTAACCTGGATCGTCATCATTAACCAATAACAATCTACGCAAAAAGGCTTCTAATGGCAGAACATGTCGCATATTGTTCACTCCCAACATATTCAGTAGCACCTGCAAGTGAACCTAAGACTGACGTATATTTGGGCATTTTGTCCCAATCTGACTCTTTCAGTTTAGGTCCACTGTAGTTTTTTGGGTGTAATACTGTGTTATAGCATCTTTGACAATCTGGTCAACACCATGTACTGTTCCAACGAGTATGTACACATCCTGCTGCAATTTGTGGAAAATGACATCTTCTATCGGATGATGGACACTGGAATGACTTCTCTTCAGTTCAGACATGTTGGAACTGCTCTTGAAATGCCCAACTAAGTGTTGACATTTTGCCAAAAGAGGTGATGAATCAGCTGCCTAAAACCTGCTAATTTGCTAAGTTGAAGACAGTGTGCGATACATGGTGTGTGACTGTAATCAGTTTGTTCGATTGCAACAACCATGTTGCTTGCATTGTCTGTGACGATACAGCATATCTTATCGGTGATGTTCCACGTTGCAACAAACTCTTCGAAGAAACCGGCAACGTTTTCAGCTGTGTGTCATTCATCCACAAGTAAGCAACCTAATGCTACTGATTTCAGTTTCCAGTCTGAACCAATCCAGTGTCCTGTTACATCACAGTAAGATTCGTTGTTGTTTGAAGTCCAAAAATCAGTAGTGAGAGCAATGCTGTGAATACTTTCCACAACTTTCTTATGCTCTGCTAACTTCTATTTGTACATCTAACCAATCACAGTGTTGATTGTACGTCGTCTGGGCAAATTGTAGGCCTGGTTTTGAAGAGATGTCCATAGTCCATCATCTTCCACAATTAAAGTCGGGCATCCTGAACTGGCAATCCAGTGAGCTAAAGCGACTTTCAAGTCTGCAGAAAGTTTGTCGCTTACAGGCTTGTTTGTCTGACACGACAAGATCGTTAATAGATNGAACTGGCAATCCAGTGAGCTAAAGCGACTTTCAAGTCTGCAGAAAGTTTGTCGCTTACAGGCTTGTTTGTCTGACACGACAAGATCGTTAATAGATCGTGCTTCAGAACTCTTCTGCCGGTCACTGCCGGCAACATTTTGATATTGGAGAGGATGTTTGTGCCAAAGGTGATATGTTAGCGATGTATTTGAACCACGGAAAGGAAATTGTTTACAGCGTTCACTGCTCAACTTTCCGCTGAAATGTTTAACTACCACGTCGTTTTCAGTACCTGCCATTGTTGTTTACATACTAACTAAGTAACAATGATAATGTGGGGGGAAAGCAAGTAACCAAAAAGAAGACTTACAAAATTATTAATAAAAATATGCTCCAATTTGCAATTAAAAATTCTTGAAAGGATTGGGATGAAACTTGCTAGTATGGGATGGGTCGCTCATCATTACTGTAATTAATATGTTGTATTGTAATTTATCTTGCTGAAATGTTTTGAAATACCTTTTGAATAATTTAAGGATGGCTATCGTGATGGTTTGTCAGCAGGCTCCACAAAGGGTTTTCTCAATGAATTCGAGAGAGGTTTCAATTCCTCATATACAATTTTGATGAAGTTATTCCAGTTGAACTTTGTGGCAGAGTAGGATTTTTTGATTTTTTTTTTATATTTCTTTGATATTGTATCAGGTTACAGCTTTTATTATGAACTGAATAATTACAATAATATGTTAACATTAACCAAACATGATCATGCTATTAATTTTGAACAGCCGATGTCTTCGAAACTGCAAAAGCATTCCTGAAAATGAAAGGAAAGTCTTGAATAGAATCCATGAATTGACAAATTTGATAACCAAAGAAGCAACATCTAATTTCATCAATATGTCCCAAACCACTGAAATGAACTGTGCTCAAATATATAAGCCAGATAAAGATTCAGAATTAAAGTTGTATGGGGATGAAGAGACATTATCAATGCAGAATTTATACAGAGATCTGAAATGTACTCATGATTATCTCAACGATCGAAAATGTTGGAGCTGCTTACAGAATACTCAGATAAATGAAATTCTTTTTTTGATAAAACAAATTGTTGCTCCTTTAGAGTAATTTAATAAGGTGGCACATTTTGTGACTGTAAATGTCTACTGATTTATGATTAATCAATGAAAGTTGTAATGTCTTCTGGTTTTGTTTGATAAAATTTTGCATCATAACATTTGTTTTCTGAATTTGTTTATTTATGAAGGGCTCAATGGGTGCTGTAAATTAAACTTACCTTTTTTCACTACATATATTCAGGATCCAAAATTGTTTTACGTTTTCATTTATTTATTGAGGTAATCACATGAAAAACATAAACCAAAATTCGAGTATGCACAAAAAAATTCCGATAACACCCAAAGGCTGACCGAAGGGAACGCTGTTCCCGCTAATTAGGCCACCCACATAGAAGCTATGTAACTTTTTATATAATGCAATTGTTTCCTTCTCTATAGTACATCTGCCTCTTTGATCCATTCCTTGCAACGTATTCAAAACAAACATGTTCTTCTTAACCTCACCCTTAATAGCACTGACTGCCTGAAGAAATTGCACTGTCTACCGATGCATAATCGCATCATCTTCGAAATCGCCCTCATGACATATCGAACTCTCGTGACATCCTATCTCCAACACCTCCTTCTCCGCCGCCATGCGTCTGGTCTTCGCTCATCTTCCACCATTCAACTACAACCAGTTCACAAATCATCCCTCATCAACAGAGGCTTCTCATATGCCTCTCCTGCTGTCTGGAATGCATTACCCCCATCGTAAGAGCTCAACCATCCCTGGAGCTCTTCAAACGTCACCTGAAGACCCACCTCTTCAGGACACCAACATGAAGCTAATGAAGTACAAGGCGCATTATAAATTAACTATTATTATTATTATTATTGTATAAGTGTTAAAATAAAAGGTTTTGGTGGTATTTGCAAAATTACATAGGCGAATCAATATTATGTGGTGAGTGAGTGTTATTTATAAAGAGATGGATGAAATATCAATTGATATATTATGATAAATCCGAAAGCTGAGCATTTGGTGGAGAGTGATTTCAAAGTTACACATTTAGTTTGGAGTAGACATCAAAAAACGCAAACTACAATTTTTATAGACTTTGAATGAAATGAGTGAACTGCCCAAGTAACACTTTAGTCCAACAAGATATCCAAAAATCTACGAGAGGTTACATGATTGATGAGGCTGATGCCATTATTATATAAATGATAGTCACAGTCAATATTCTTATTTGGATTGCGAAATAAAATGTGGTACCAGTATAGATGGTTTTATTACTATGTTGGTAGCAGTCATTAGGGTGCCAGAATAGTAAATAAGAATAACAAGTAAGTGCCATAAATCTGACGATTTTTCTTGTTGGAATTCGGGTGCTGCGAGAGTGCGAAAAATTCCGTGGTGCAAATAGATCTCAGGAATAACTTCATCGATTGCTTGTAATTTGCTTAAGATTTGGTATGTTCGAGTAACTGCAGTAACCATAGAGCAAGGGGCGTCGAGAGAGGTAGTACTCAGGGTTCCCAATTTTGTGGGCCCCGCGGCCGGGTCCTGGGGATCCGAAATTTCCATCGGCGGGCCTGCAACTAGGGCGCATTTTAAAAACACACCAACTGACAGATAAATGCCGATTAACAGCGTCATGGGTAGCGTGGTTAACTCGCATGAAACCGTGGAGACGTGAAGGGCAAAAGCACTCACTGGCTGGCGCATCCCCCACTTTTCTAACCACCTATCGACAGGTGTTGGTTGACACATTTGTATGTTTTGCATATAATTTCTCTTAATCATAAATTTATAATTAATACAGTCCATCAACATAGATTAGAAATGTGCTTAGCTTGTTTAGTAGTTTTATTTGATTGATTATGTTTATTTTTTCGATTAAATTATTACAGTTTAAAAGTTTTGTTCATTAATGTAAATATTAATATAATTTAAATTGTAACAAAACCAGCGATAAATTTTAAATTTATTTAAGGTTCTTTGGTTTGACTTACATTTCACTCCAATGAAAAATACAAAAGTTCGAAGTTCTAGAAGCTGTTGTCGAAATTGCTTTTTGGATTAGGTAACCGTTCTTATTCTGCATGTATTGGTAGGTTGTGCCAATTTTGTGCTGTATTCGTTTTGCGTTTTCTTAAAAGGTCTTTATGATCTTGATCTCTTGATAGCCGATGCTACTTACTCGTTTTCGAAGTAAAATAACTGTGTTGTATAAGCCTTAATTGTTTTTTTTTAGCATTTTTGCCCCTTGAAGATGTTGAACATATTATTATTTCACAAAATACTTTGCCGTTCATTTCCAAACCTTCTCTTTGGCAGTTCTCACAGCTTCATCTTGTGCCTTTTCTTAAAAGGCTTTATGAGGCTAAAATTTTCTTGATCTCTTGATAGCCGATGCTACTTTCGCGTTTTCGAAGTNGAATATCGACGTTGCTCAAAGTAACATTGAAGCTGTCGTAGACCTGCACTTGACCAGGTCCACACAGCATGTTACTTAGGGTTATCCAGTGATTATTATTGACATTAATAATCTGGATAAACCTTTGAGCAGGTGTGGGTGTGGTGGTGTATGTCCCGGCATGGCTTAGGAATTCGCAGTTACCCAATCCATCAATGGATGGGTACTGCCTACTTAAAATAAACATAGCATAATTAATATTATCTGAAGAAAACCAGCTACTTCCTTGCATGTTCTCCCAGAACTTTTCGTCCATCGCTGGTGCAACATCCATGTGTGTGGGAGAGGTTTGTGACGTCGATTGTGCTGTCTGCAAAGCCACAATGTTGAAGATAATAATCCGAAACTTTTATATATAACGAAAAATTGCAAATTACTTGTCGCTTCAGGGTGATGGGTTTCTTAGGATGCGTATTATACAAGCCTTGCTTGTTTTTCCGCATTTTCTTCCATTTCTCCAGCTTCTCTTTGTGCTCCTTTAAGAGGTTGAACACATTTTTATCATTTCATAAAATAGCCCGTTGCTAATTTCACAAACCTTCACTTTGGCAGTTGTCTGCGATTTCTTCTCTGCGCGTTCCTTGACGAGATTGGTACAAGTTAGTAACATTTCGAAAAAATGTTTGCTATGAATTTAACACACCTTCGCTTTCACTGTTCTCTCTGAGTTCTCAAACTCTCGTAACATACCAAGATGGATTTCTTGGTATCTGATGACGAAATCATCTAGTCGAGTCAGCAATTTTTTACTTCGTATATGTTTCAAAT
>MPNW01000422.1:57654-76610 GCA_011800805.1 Hirudo medicinalis
ATACACATCCATTCCACGGACATAGTACGGACTTCCAAAAAACACTTGAATAGCTTTTATTGTTTCATCGTCATCAAATGGCCAATGACAAACATGCAGAATTTTAAATGGAGTGGTATTCTGATAAATCAAAGAAGTGGTGGTTTTAAAATAATTAAAAAAAAAAATTTCTCAAAACTTCCTTTTCTTGCACATCATCTTGGCATTCTTCATTATGTGACTTAAGCACCTATGCATGACAGGGTAGTCGAAGTCACTGGGAAGTGCTCTTCTGGTTATGATGCAGAAGAATCTACGACCAACTCCAGAGAAGCATCGCAAAATGTCAATGGCATTCATCAGCGCTACAGACCCGTCTGACATTACTAATTTTGGTCTTGCGCTCGTTGCCCAACCTTTCATTTTTTGCAGCCTCTTGGTGCATCATTCACGACAAGCTCGTATGCATAAAATGGCACGTCCCTGTTCTTGATCACACTGCCATCCAAATATATAATGTTTTCCAGGTATCTGCGATGAATGAGGCGAATGCAAGCTTTCGATAATAGCATCACGCCTGCTGGGGTCTGGTTGACGACTCTCAAAACAGCATTTTCGCCAAATTGCTCTTGTTCTTTCTTTGAGTGTCTAGGCTCTTCGTCTCATCCGCAACTTTTCTTTTGCTTACATTTCTCTCTGAAGCAATTTTTCTCAGGACGGCAGTTGATGGAGCAATGTCTCTGTTTCCAGATTGATACACATCTTCCGTCATGCGATCAAGTCCTTTCACTTATTCCTCACGTGGTGCTACATCCTCCTACAAATGAGGACTTCCACAATTGATAGCATTTTCAATGAAGTTGGCATACACATCCATTCCATGGACATAGTACGGACTTCCAAAAAACACTTGAATAGCTTTTATTGTTTCACTTAACGCGTGCAATGTCTTGATCTCTTTCTCCAAGGACTAAAGTGACATTAAAAATTTGTTAAGATTACAGGCATATCTATAAGAAGGCTTTCAGGGCAATCCATCTAAGTTTATCAGTCTTTTCTTCTAGGTGAAGCTAAGTTGAACTTACCTTTGCTAAGGCCACATTGTCCCTTCCAGAAATATTTTGGATCTTTAGGTAGCGAATTGGGCTGAATCTCAACAGCTTTCTTTCTGACCGGTAATTTGTGCCTTACGTTCTTAAGTAGTTGCATGTTACATGAGTTCGTGAAGAATGTAGATTGATTTTTGTCAATCTCTGAGGGTTACCAAAGGCTGACCAAAGAGGCATTATTGAGGCATATTTCTGCAACAAGACTTCGCAAATGCCTTCTTTAGCACTATATATTTGATGGTAATAAAAGTTGCACAAGTAAATCATCTATAAAGTAACCAAAGCATACACGACAAATCTTACCTGGAATGGACTTACACTGAGTTGGATGAATTTCATTTATGTGTCAACACATACAAGCTGAGCCCTAAGGACCAAGCTGAAAACTTCGTTATTCATAATAAAGTTACGATTCATGTATTCAGACTTGGCGTTCTTCAAGACATTTATTTTAAATTCCTGTGCTGTTTCCAGAGGCAAGCAATTTTTAATAAAAAATTATTCAGCTTAGATTCATTTTATTATAGATTTTATCTCCTGGTGATAGACAATTGCGATGCTCTCCAAGCTTGTTGATGGGGAGCCATGATGCTGATGGATGAAGCCATTTAGAGGCTGTTTGTGATGCAGTCGGGACTGTCGGACTTTATCCAAGTCTCAGTCAAGATGAAGATGTCCATTGCGTAGGCTGTCCTGGATAAGCGCGGCCTTGCTGATGGCCGAGCATGCCGAGTTTCGCAGAGCACTTTCAGAGCAATATTTCCTTGACATCAAGTCTTTGAAGGACAATTTCATGCTTCTTGTCATTGTTGTACCAATCAATGTTATGCATAGCATTTGCAGCCTCTTCCAAAGCACACAGGAGAAAGCATTGATCATCAGAAAGCTGATTTCCATCACAAAGTCCGAAGTATGTCTCATAGTTTCTTCTCCATCATCGTTGGGTCTCTGATGGGTTGGAAGAGTTTACTATCAAGAATACATTTCAACTGTGCTATGTTGCGTTTGAACCGAGTTTATTTAACATAATATGATATTAATTTATAGTGGCTTAAATAGACTGTCTGTGTGATAAACCACTCTTTTTAATTCAATATCCAAATTTTCTTTCAATTTCCTCCTGAGCAATGGTTTTTGCCATGTTAATTTTCTTATCCACAACCTGAATTCAATTGTTTTCAATTTTGCCTCCATGCTTTAAGGGTCAAAAACAGACAGAAAGACCCTTAACTTTATTGTCAGCTTCAGCTTTTTTTGCTTTACATAAGACTGACTGAAAACAAAGGAAAATGGAAGTCCTGTCTGGGATGACTGAATAGCATAGATAATAAAATCCTACATATTGGACAGCACCTAATGACTGGATCTTTGTTGCTGCTGAGCTCATTATAAGCAATGGAACGAAATTGGCATAGGCTCCAGATTTTGTGGGTGAATAATTTTTTGGTCAAGAATTCAGTGATGTAAATTCCTTCATTTCCTTTTTGCCTGAAAGATGATCTCATGGTTTTTAAACAAAAACAATATCTGAGCAACATCAGAGATGATTTATGTTTCGTTTAATTCTATAATGGGAGTTTATGTCTTTGGGGAAGTTCTGGAAGTTATTCCTGCAACACTTAGATAATAGAAAAGACTGTCACTTCTTATGAACATCCTGGACACTTAACGCATCTAATGCAGCATCAGCTTAAGAAACCTCAGGCATTCCCTCAAATACCAAATCATAGGATTTCTTGCGAAGTTCAGTCCAGTTCCTCAGTTCTTTGGCTACTATGGTACCATCAGCAATCTTAAGTGAAAGGTTTGTGATCAAAATGGTGGTTGGTTTGTTTAGAATTAAATAATTTTTTCATAATAATATATAACAATATTATATTGTAATTATTAATATGAATTGATGTTATTTGTCTTTGTTAAGCATATAGAAGTTATGTTGAGATACTTGGATGCAACTCTTTGTCTAGCTATGTTCACATATTTCTGCACAACGCTATTTCACCAAACAGGACTCGACACAGAGGAGAAGAAAGCTGCACGGAAACCTTGTTCACAAACCAAAACAAGGCCAAAAACGTGAATGAATCAATATTTATTGAAGACTTTTGCAATCCATGAATTCCTTTTCCTCACTATTTATTTTTTGTGGATTGGTTTTTAATGCTGCTATATTAGTATTACATAGTTGTTTTTATAAATGTTTCTTGAACACATCTTACTCATAAATTGTCTTACATTGACATTTTGTCAAACCAGAAGTTTTTGTTTGTTGGGGTTTGTAATGTGTTTTGTGACTGATTACATATGAGTGTAGTCTGTGCAGTACTACATAATAAATTTTGCAAAATTACTGAAAGTTTTTGACTATGAACTGAAGTCAATCTGAAGTAAGATAAATAAAGCAACCGAAATGAGGGAGGTCGACGGGCGCAATTCCGTAGCTGCTCAGGCTGTTTTGGTTCAGACTCAGACTGCTCATGTTTGGGAAATTATATTAATTACTTAGAAATTGTTAATAGGAGAGCACATTTTACTTGAAGAATTTGATGTATTGAAATGTTGCGTTATATTTATGTATTACATTGAAGTCTGTTGGGTTAATGGCATTTCTAGGATTGAATTTCAAGGAATTAAGTGTACAGCTGTTGGGATCTGCTGTGTTACATGGTGAAACGACCAAGGATTGCATTCAACCACCTGTTAGATACCTTTCAGGAATATGGGAGGGACCTTCTGCTGGAAAGTGCTTGATGAAAATTATGATATGATATTTCATTCCCATAATCTGTTCCTCCAATTTGTTACAACGTCTCTAATTTGAATTACGATAGCGCTTGGAGAAGCTTGATGGAATTTGCTGAATTTTTGAATTTCTCGACTGCTGGCGGCAGTCAAATATTAAAATTTAGAATAAAACCTCATCTCGCTATTCATTCCGTAACTAGTTTTTTTTTTTACACGAAAACACTCGACGAAATAATAAAATTAATAAATAATATTTTGTGATTGGAGTCGTGTCTGTCAATTCACCGATATAACTATTACAAACCCAGAGACTTAACAGCTTTTGTTATTATCCATAGGCTAAAATATGAAACGTTTGAACTCCTAACTTATGACTTAAGCAAATAAATCTTCGACATTAAGTTTGCTCCGATTTACTGCATTAGGTGGCCTTAGCGCCCGCCCGAACCGTTAACGTTGATTTGGAAGTGAGTCCAAGTACGCTTTCTTCTGCGATTATCCTTTGCTTTTGACTGCCCTCAAATTGTGAGCAAATAAGTTCAGCACTGCTTAAGATTGAGCTGGAAGTATGCCAAGGGCAAAGCAGCCAGTGGCATAGCTGGGGATGGCGGCCAAATTAGTAATGTTAAAGGGAAATCACCAAATTATCAGTTTCGCATGAATATTAACTAAAGACCTAATGAATATTTATTACATATGTTTTATAAATTCAAGTCACAAGAATGCCAAGAAAAATTGGAATTTGTAAAATCTCCGGACTTTCTAGAGAGTTTTTATCACCAAGATCAAGTTGTTGATGATGAGATGCCATGTCAAAGAATCTGCATTGGTAAAAACTATCTACATTAACATATTATAATTACTAATTTCGTCAGTAGTCTAGAAATTCAAGAAAACGACAAGCATCATCAAGTTTCTCCAATCTACTCCAAGTTAGTATAATACAAATTATATGTATTAAGTAAACATAGAGCCATTATATTCCTCCAATTCAAAACCATCATCATCACAACTGTCGACCCACTAACCCGTGGTTCAAGCAGGACCCCCTTGACCCTATGTTATTGGAGCATTGAGCTCTACTCCAATTAATGTAAAAAAATTAAGGATGGAGTGCCCCCTCTCTTTTTTGAAATCCTGATTTAAATACGATTTAAAAATATTCTAAAAAAATTATTGGTGACTCAGATAAATTCATAACTAACGCTGTGGTCACACGTGTAACCTCTTTCTATCACCCTAGACAACTTACTGCAGACTAAACAACTTTAAAGAGATGATTACTGCTTCAGCTATTCATTCATTAATTCATTCATTCATTCACGCATTCATTTGCATTCAGGGCCGTCGACAGAAATTTCTTGCCCCTAGGCACAGCAGCTACGGACCTCTATGTTATGGAGCCCCTAAATTATTCGGTAATGGAAAAGCAAAAAAGTCACGTTCTAAAATTTTAATTTTTAAAATTAGGCGGTCTCCCAAAAAATTGGAAGGCCCCTGGGTACTTGCCTCCCTGCTTTCCTTTCTCAACTGCTCTGCATGTATGCATCGAGTATTATTCGTAATATTGTTCATATTATTCGAGTTTATTGTTCATAGGTCTGTAGAATATTATTCATTCACACTTAGTTGTGCTGAAATAACAGGTTCGGTTGAGACTTGATACGTGTTCCAAAATACAAGTTTTAATTGATTGAATCCGAAACAATCACGCTTAACGAAACGAACCAACCCAAATAAATTTATCGAATTGGTCGATAGATGGAAGGGTGGGCTTAGGCCAGGTGTGCTCAGACTGTTCAGGTTAGACTGTCTCACCTGCGCGATCTAACATATGGAGTGTTGCAACCACAGCTGTGGGCCAATAGGTGATGTTAGCAATTAAAATATTTTCTCAACGACTATTGGACTTGAGTATATCATAGTAAAGTTGGATCTCCATCCTGGTGTTGTTTTGTGTCGCTAAAACTGATTGGTTGCAGTTGTATAATAAACAACAACAGCAAAGGAAATGGTTTGGGATATGCTGGTGCGTTTTACCCTATAAGACCAGCTCAGGTTGGATGAGTTTATCAGTTTATATTATCAATTATGCTACTATTGACATCATTTTATAATTAATAATCCATGTAATCGTAAGATCATATTATTGCTATTATTATTGTTATTATTATATTAAGACGTATATACATTTATTCCTTTGATTTTTTTAGACAATCATCCTGCGGTAAAGAAGTCTCCTTAGAAAATATTTCTACGACTTTCATTCGTCACTCACTTGAGTGGTTCTGATCCGCAGGCTAATCGAGTTGCACGAGTTAGTTAATTAAATAATAGTTGGCATATTACATTTTATTGTTTTTTTTTAAATTAGTTTTAGCATAAACTAAGATGCTAAGTCACTCGATCAAGTTTTCCGTCACATTGTTTCTGCATAATCTAATCTTAAACTGTATTGTTCTATATATTGTTCTATATATATTGTTCTGAAATTTTTACATTCAAGGCTTTACTATTTCTCATACTCACCTAGAAGGATTACTGGAGCCATGCATCTGAAATCGGAAGTCAAAGAAGAACAGACACCAAGACAATACGATCTAGTGAGGATCATCTCTCATTGCATGGAGGGAAGATTCAAACCTGGGGAGACTTCGAGAACATCTGCGGCAGTACTTAGGTCCCTGCTCGACTATTGTGACGTTTTCTTGGGCCAGGCCGCCCAATTTCAGCCTCAGTCTGTGGAGCTTCCTGAAAATTTTAATTTCATCGGAGAACCTTCTGCCTTCTTGCTATACGATTCTGATAAGTTTACAGCAGTGGAACATGTCTGGTCTCCTCAGAACAAAGTCGAGGGAGAAGTTAAACATGTTGTTTGCAGGATGAAATCAAAAGAAGATCCCCAGATAGAGTTTTTCGCTCTCTCCTGGTTCGTCAGAGAGACGTACTTCAACTACAACGGCGTCAGAAAGTGTTGCCTCTTGTTTAGGCAATTGGTGCAGTTAGTCCAGTTGCTAGGGAGAGATTTGCCGGTGCTGGTCGGAGGTAATTACCAATTGCTGCCAGAGGAGGCAGAGTTTCTCATTAGCAGGGAACAGTTGTTTAGCTTCTCCGATGTGGAGTTGTACTGTCTGACTTATAAACCTCAGACCATTCGAAAGCAGATTAGATCTTGCGGCTTCTTTTTATGCGGCAACAAATTCTTGGACACGAATCTCGAGAACGTCGTAGGCACGCGAAGCATCAAGGGAAATGTCATACTGAACGGATGTCGTGACGAATTCTGGAGAAATCCAGAGGATTCCTTTTACTGGGATCCGATGACACTCGACCTCAGTTCAGACAGAATCGTGGAGACGGTGACAGCATGTGCTGTCAGAAATAAAATCCAAACCACTACTCCGTCACCGATGTCTACGGCCTCTTTTAATGACAGCGAGGGAACTTCACTTCAGTCTGAGCCACAGGAAGTCGATGAACAGACGGGCTCCAGGTCATTGGACAATTTCAACTCGGTTGCCATCGCCTCGAATCTTCAGCATCTCGATCTGGCCGAGAACAATTCGCAAGTGTATCAGCAGCAGAAGCTCAACACGCAAAGAGAAAAACTTCAGGAGCTCAGGAACTTTTTGGAATCACTAGAGATGAAAATGGACGCTGAAAGGACAGCAGCATCCTTTTCTGTACCTCAGAATTATGTGCCGTACGAACAGTGCAAATTGTTCGCCGATATCAATGAGCAGCCTGACGACGTGGCCAAATCTTTGAGCACCATTTGTGAACACGAAGAGCCCCATCTCAGCTCCAGAGGTTCAATTGCAGACGAGTTTTCCAGCCCTGCGGAAGACATGTCCAACGAAATAGTGAATGAAAAAGAGGAGACAATCGAATTAAAAATTCCTGCGGGAAAACAACTCGATTTCGAAGAAACTTGTCAGGAATACATCAGAAAGATGGACACCATCTTGGCCCAGAGAGCATCAGAGAGAAACAAGGAGCTCAAAAACGTCGAAGGGGCAAATGGAAACGACCAAACTGATTCGAAGAAGTCTTCTTCCTCTGAGGGGACTGTGGTCGATGGGGAGAATATGACCATCCCGGCTGATTCTTGCGCCGTGATGTGACTTTCGCTAATTTCGCTTCACTTGTTTAAACCTCCGCTGTAGAATTGAAATTTCGCTTTTAGCTTTAATGAAGCAGGCTTTATGCATCTTCGTTTTGAGGATCTCCTTAAGCATTTTAGACGCAGATGAGTGTGCACAAGTAGACTGACTATCAGCCCTTAGCGCTCAAGTTGCAACTTGAAGTTGCCCTAAACAGCATTGGGTTAAGCGCCAAATAACTAAGCGGAGATGACTATTTCATCCAATTTCCTCGAAATGCCAAAACAATCCAAATATACTGTGTATTAACTGATTTTGTTGAAGCAGCGACAAATATGATTCATGTTGATGTCGTTGTAAGCGACACATTTAGGGGATCATCTTTAAAGTTTTTGCAGTTTTTGATTTTTCAATGAAATAACAAGAATTCAGTTCAATTTGAAAAAAATTAGATTTGAATTTATTGACTTTTCTCTTCAACTTTTAACCGAATTTCTTAGACGTCTGTCTCGTTAAAATCATTTGTTAAAACAATCATTTAATCATTATAATATTTTTATTGCAAATATTTTGTACCAAGGTTTCCCAGTCAAAAAAGTTAAAGTAGGCCTAAACAAATGTAATATAAACAACTAAATTTTAGACTTCCTATTAACAATTTCCGTTGCTTAAACAAATTATTTTCCTTTTGCCGTAAGAAATAAGCATAAAAAACGAAGGACCGAGGACAAGTTCAATGGTTTGACTTTTAAGAACCTGAACAAAACTTTCCTCGTAACTCAGCTTTTTTCTGGGCATGTCCTTGCGCGGATATTACCTTATAAAAAATAACACATTATTTCAGTAATGGAGGATTCTTTGAAAGCTTTGATTTCACGACGAAGTTTTCCAAGACGAGAAGGTGACAAGGAAGCCCCTAAACTGATGAAACTTTTAGTTTCTGTGTTCCCAGAGGGGTTAAGTTTAAAAAATCTGTCAGCATGAAAACGTGTTTTTTCGGAAATAATTGTAATAATACCTCTATTTTTTGTGCGTCTTTTCAGGTATTAATCGCATTTTTATCTGTACCGGGTGATTTTTAATCTAATTAAGCTTTTTGAATTGTTTGAATTACTCAGAAATGTCAGGTAATGCAGTTTTCAAACTCGTCATAAATGTAAATGCTAAAATGATGTTAATAATAACGAACACCTTCTGCAATTTATATTATTTTATATTATTTTTCATAAATTTCAAATGGTGATTTGTGGCACAACAGTTTAGGCTCAATGTTAGCCAAATTACCTGTTCAAAGTTGTTTGAACAAAGTATCTTTGTTTGGATGAAAATAAATGATTTTGATGAAAAATAAATTTAATTATTTGTGTTCTGTTCAATAAATGAAGCTTAGATTGTACTTTCAAAGTTTCTCTCGAGAAGTTGTTCTTGCACGTTTCTGAAGCTCTGAAGCAGTTGATGAAGAATTCCAAATTGTTGGAAAATAAAATTATTTACGAGGCGATTTAACTTAATTATTGCTTGAAATTGAATAACGAATGAATGAAATGTCTTGTTAAAGTATTTTTTTTTGTTAAACAGTTAATATGACATTAAATGAGCAAATTTTAATTTATTATGTTATATTTTTATGTAATTTTATGTAATAAGTATAACTCAAAAACTTAAAAATTTACTTCTTAGAAATAGCGCCCTTAAAATCAAGATGTCTTTGAACCTTCTAGGAATATCTTTTTTCGATAATTAGAAACTCGAATGTATGGAGTAATTTCTTAAATTTTGATAACGGTGACACAGAAAATCAATAAATTGAACTCGATTTTGTAATAGGCAGTTGCAACAGTTTCAACAATGTTGACAATTTTTATGAATAACACAAGCCTACCGTGAAAAGACGTTTTGTTCCTTTTCATCGTCATCGTCATCATAACAAGCCTTATCAAAAGCAGGAAACTGTTTCAAGTACCTGCGCATGAAGTTCCCTCACCTTTCTGAAGCTAAGCTCAAAGTACATTGGGAAAGTTTATGACAGATGAAAGCTTCCTGTCCACAACGTACAATGCTGAGAGAGATGCTTGGATTGCTTTTAAAGATGTTATTACCCAGTTTGTTGGAAACAAAACCAAATACCCGGAATATAAAAAGAGTGTTGAAAAGATGCTGAGAAAATTGAAAGTATTGGAATGTTCTACGAGTATACAAATTCACATTTTGCATACGGACTTCTATCCAGAAAATCTTGTGCAGTGAGTGAATGAAAGGTGAACACTTTTACCAAGATGTTAATGATGCAGAAAGAAGGTACAAGGGACGCTGAATGTCGATGCGATGGGCGACTGTTGCAGGATGCTACAAGAGTGATAATCAAGATTCAACATTCGTGATTCACGACACAAAAGGAACAGCACTCAAAAAATCATTGTAATCATGATCGATTTTTGAAAAGGTTTTTGTGAACTTAAATTTTGCAGGCCTTATTCACAAAAACGTATTTTTTATTTTATAGATTTAATACAATATATTGTGATATTTATGTCAATATATTTGTAAGTTTATATATTATTTATGTCAAATAGTTCAAGTTATTGAAAGGACTGTCTTAACAACTAAGTCACTTAAGTTATGTTGCCATGCTTTGAAGATATCTTAAACAAATATTCCTTTATCGACCACAAAGAATTCTATTGAGAAATTTATAAATAAATTATGAAACAAATATGATAAAAATATTTTTATTAAATACAATGTATTACAATGAATCAGAATCAACCACATTTATTACCGCCATATTGATGAGAGTAATGTTATTAACTGCAGTTCAAACAATGACAACTATAATTTCTCTATTAATAACAGTAACAGATAATCCCATTTATAACCATAAACCTGCACTCCAGCAATTCGTGATTCTGTGGTTACAGACTTCTGAGCTTAAAGGAACACTTGGCGGACACTTAAATCGTCGCCCATGACATCTTCTAGGCAGATAAATCAAGGGCTACGACATCTCAAGAGTCCATTGCTGAGTGAATGTAGGGAAAACATAAAAAAACTCGAAATGGGTTCCATTTGCAACTGTTTTTGACTCCAGCTGAGGAAAAGTGACGTGAAATTTGTCAACTTTGAATCATGGATCATCTTTGAAAGAATTCATTTGTTGCCTGGTGACCGCTGCTCTCCATTATTAATTATTAACATTTTTAGCAACAAAAGCTGGAGAGAAATTTTCAAATCTTCATAAACGCCAAAAATGAATCTTTGTCGACATCTTATCGTTTGCTTTCGCACGATGTTAATCACGGATTATTTTACAAAATATTTCCCTGGTGTGATCGTGTGACTTGAGTGAGTGCATTGAGAGGATTAGGGTCATTTTCATTTTTGATATCGGACGTATTTACTATTGGTGGTAATAATAATAATAACAAAATAAAAATAATAATAATAGTGGTAATATTATTATTAATAATAATAATAGTAAAAATAATATTAATTCATTTGATGTAATGATTTAGAAAAAGTATAAACTAATAAACAGGGAATTCACCATCACAATGATTGCAAATAACAACGTAAGCATTGGCTTAATTGGAAGGCATCCTATTAAAAGCAGCGAACAATACAGCGTGAAATACCTGCAATAAACAACAAAAATAGCATTTAGTGTTATTATTCAAAGTGTTATTATTATTATTATCATTATTATAAGTGTTATTATTATTATTATTATTATTATAAATATTATAATTATAAGTGTTATTATTATTCTTATTATTATTCTATTTGTTATAATAACATTTCTGGATAACAAATTAATTTATTTTGCATTCGAATAAAAGAAGTTAATTGGATTCACATGTGGTTTTCTGAGGACGACAAAATGCTCTGAAGTTGTCTTCAATCGAAGGCCCACATTTTTCTAGATTTAAACATTGAAAATATTTTTACGACTTCAGGCAAAACCATTAAAATGAACAGCAGATTCATGCTTTTCATTGTTTTTCTTTTGACGTTTGCCTGTTCGGTGTTTGAGGAATGAAATAAAATTGCAAAATTCTATTTTTTTGAATATTTTGTAGTGGAAAAGTTATCAAAGCAATCAAAATGAGAATGAGATTAATCTCACAACATTTTAAGGAATATTTGAATTTTAAATATAAAGGCATTCACAAAAAATCCACAAATATCGTTGTTGGCGCACTTTCACACGATGTTGAAAATCGTCTGCTGTTGGAATGAAAACATTTTGAAGGGCGAAGCCACAATTTCCTTCTTTTGTCCCAAATTTTTTGATTTCAAACATTCACCTGATCGGATGCACCGAAGAAATTCACAGAAACACTAAAACTTGCAGATAATTTTTGCGTCCGTAAGAATTAAATGTAGCAGATTTTGAATTAAAAATATTAATTTTAGTTGTTACTTATCATTAATTGTTGATAACAATTATTTCCACGTCATCATCTTCAACAGGAAATTTTAACTTATCACATTCTTATGGTTTTTACGTTTTAAACATTAATGTCTTTTCGATAGTGAAACAAACCAACACAGACGATCGATTGCGAAGGATAAACTTTAATTGTTGTTAGTCATGAACTAATTAGTACATTGTTAAATATATCAGTTATTTAGAATTATTAACTATTAAATATTACTCAAAATCAATTTATTGCAATTTTTGCATAACATTTTTTATCAACTTTGAAAATTTCAAAATGCATTTAGTTTGGAGACTTGGAGTAGCTGAGGAATATGCGCTTGTTGAACACATAGAGGTTCTTTGCTATTGTTGCAGTTTGTTGCCGCTGTTATTGTTTGTTGTTGTTGTCGTTATTATTGTTTGTTGTTGTTGTCGTTATTATTGTTTGTTGTTTGTTTTGCGTGCGACCTTCGGCTGTGCAATTACAATACAATAACTTTAAATTTCACAAATAAAGGAAGGCATTTGTTGATACAAAACTCTCTTACGTTTGTGCTTAATGGATGTTGAAAAGCATGACTGAAACATGAACAATAATAATAAGCAAGCGACATTAAGAACGGTGAAGGCAACAACAACATCACAACATCAACAACATCAACAACATCACAACAACAACATCACAACATCAACAACATCAACAACATCACAACATCAACAACATCAACAACATCAACAACATCACAACAACAACATCACATCACAATAATTACAACAATTACGGGATCGTTGCAATTACAAATTGACTTCTCATCCTCCACGGTCTCCAACTACTTAATACGACCACAACAATTAATCATTTAATTGACAATTATTAATATTAATTATGGTAATATTGTAATATTACAATTAATAATTTAATTAACAACTAATAATTTAAATAACAATTAGTGAATTAATTAACAATTAGTAATTTAATTAACAATTAGTAATTTAATTAACAATTAGTAATTTAATTAGCAATTAATAATGTAATTAACAATAATTAATATTAATTACAATAATATTAATTGTAGTTATATTGGTTAAGTAATTACTCAGGAACTGATGAATGGACACAAACGAACATGAAGAGGTAAATAAGCGGGAAAAACAATTATCAAAGCATTAGTACATTATCGCAGCAATGTTGAATTACATTTTATTATTATGATTATTATTATTATTATTATCACATTAAAATTAAATGAAATTGAAATGCAGAATAAACATGTAGATAAATCTACTTTCAAGTTCTTCTCCATTCCATGTTACTGTCCAAGACTACATTCTTCAATTCCCTCACCAATGAAAAATCAACTTCAATCCTCTTCAATATTCTTTATTTATTATTTAAAATCTTATAAATTGCAAATATTGCACAGTGTGTTCTTTGATGTGTTCATTTGTTTTTGTTTTCTTACGTTGGATGTGCCTGCCAGTAATTTGCATGCGCTTCCTTAAGAACCCTGACTTGTTTTATTTTACTTTCTTTTGTGGCTTCTGTGTTTGTGTTTGAAGTATTTTGCTGAATAAAATTTGTCTAAAAAAAAAAAAAATTCGAGCGAATAATCGGTCGGCGTGTTCGGCGTGTTCTTGAATACTTTAGGAACTGGGATAACGATTGAGGCTCATTTCGAAACCATTTTATGTCCGCTAAACTTCACCACGAAGAAAAATATGCAGAATGGAGAAGTTTGAAGTTGTTTAAATAAACTTCGTTGTTTCTGTTTCATCTTCGAAGAAAGGATGAGATTTCTTGATTTGGGGGAAAAGTTTGACTGCCTTTGACTTTCTGCGGATGATTTCTCGGGAGGTTGAAAAGTTGAACGAATTTAAAGTTTAACCGGATTATTGAATCATCAACAATGCAGGATAAATTGAATAACAACTTGAGACGTAAATGACAACTCGACACATGACGGTCTTCAACGTGTTTGTTGCTACACTTTTTGACCCTTGTTTTCTTCACTCTAAGGACTCAAATTTTATAAGGATTTTGACAATTTACTGTTAGAACTTTCAATATTAAATTGTCAATTGAAAGGCTGAGAAAATAAAAACAATAATAACAATAACGACAATTATCAAAAGAATAACAACAACAGCAACAATAACCGCAATAATAATAGCAATAATGAAAATGACAATAATTAATGTATAATTATCACAAAATATTCTAAGTTGATTGGTGCTCAGAACAAGGTGCGCAGGATAATTGGGCAGCTATAAAAGGGGAATCTCTCTGAAATTGCAACTGACATTTCGCTCTGGACCTGTCGCATTAAGATCACATTAGCGATGACGTCATCACGACCACCATCGTCGAAATCATCGTCGTCAACAACGTAGTCCTAGTCATCATTAGTACAGCAGAATAAGTCGTCAACATGTGTTTTTCTAATTTCATTGTCTTAAAGATCTCTTTAATTAGTGACGTCACACGGTCGGATTGAACAGTCGGTTGTTGTTGTTGTTGTTGTTGTTTTGTTGTCAGGAGTTCGCAAGGTTGGTTGAATTGATTTGAATTGATTTTATTTTTAATTATTACATTTAACAAATAAATGAGCTAATAATGATGATAATATCACGTTATCAAAATATGTTGTCTGACCAATATTATTATTTGAACGAATTGTTGTGGTATTATTAATAATTTGTGCGCCTATACTTTGAAACGTGTTTGTAAATCGTCAATCAATAAATTGTACTTCATCGTCTGAAAATCAATTTATATTTCTCATTTAGCATTTTGATTTCATTTTGACTTCACAACAATAATTTCGTATCGTTGTCCTTCATATTAATTAATCAAATAATAATAATTAATTAATTAATAATATTAGTAACATTGTCGTGGAGAAATGTAAGAACATGTGTCTCTTATTTCCAAGGATGACATGCTTAATTAACTTATTGTCATCAAAATCCCATCTTCATCTTCAATTATGAATATGCATCTCAGTTTAATCTCAATTCCTGAATATTTTCGATCAGACGATTCCGAAATAAACAAGATGAAGTAAAAATTGTCAGTTTTTCTCTTTGGAGTTTCGAGTATTGAATTTCTCGAATGAGGGCAGTTTAACCTTCTCGAGGAACATGAAACAACTTTTTGTAGCACAAACATTTCACTTTGTACATTTTTAGACTTAAAATATATCACCCTTTTCGTCGTAAATGTCATTTATTGCAATTGTAAATAATTATTTTTAAACATTTGCAATTAAATCTCAATCATCAGCATTGCTTTTAATAATGAGTAACTCAAGCGAATGCAAAGCTAATTCGGAAATCGTCATCAATTATCATCGTGGAAATGATTTCGAAATTCTTGGGAGGTTTATTTTTCTCAGTATCGAATAAATAATTATTTGTTACAAATTATAGTTTGCAGGACGAACAATCATCCTCGTGAGGAAACTTACTTGTGAAACATTTAATGACATCTTTGTGGGTGTCTTCAATTGCTCTGTTGGAAGACAATTATTATTAGGAGTCACTATTATTATTATTATTATTATTATTATTATTATTATTATTATTATTATTATTACCACTACCACTACCACTACCACTACCACTACCACTACCACTACCACTACCACTACCACTACCACTACCACTACCACTACCACTACCACTACCACTACCACTACCANACTACTACTACTACTACTACTACTACTACTACTACTACTACTACTACTACTACTACTACTACTACTACTACTACTACTACTACTACTACTACTACTACTACTACTACTATCACTATTGTTATTATTACCATAAAATTATTATTATTATTATTTTGGCTGTTGATGCTTGATGTTCTTGTTCTTGCTAATTGCTTTTAACTGTTACTTTCATGACTTGCCAGGAAATACAAAAACAAAACATTTGATCAACGACAACATCAACACAAACTGCTTTGAATCAGGATTGTATGTTTGGAATACAAACAAAAGCATGCAAACATGCCACAAAAGGGATACATCATTACAGCCTCTGCATGAACAGGACTTAAACACTGCATCACAAACATCGCTGACAAAATATTCTCAACGGAACCCCTTGACGTTGATGTTGATGATGATGGCGACGACGACGCCGACGTTGACGATGATGATGATGATGATGATGATGATGATGATGATTAAGGCTGCAGTTAATAATGACAGATCAATCATTCAACCGCCATTGATCAATCATCAATTCACATTTACCCGATCATAAATTTCTCCATGAAATCAGAAATCGAAAACTGATTCCCATGACGACCATCACAATCTAGCGCAAATTTAAGGGATGTCATAGTCATAGCCATCGTCATGGTTATCATCATCCTCATCAACACTGACATCGTAAACATACTTTCATCCAAACTTCCCCGGTTCCTCCTCCTCTGATCTTTTCTCTTTTCCAATCAATCAATCAAACAATCAATCAATCTATCAATCAATCCGTCATTTTTTATGTTTTTTTTTATTTATTTTTATTTTTGGTGGAACATCATTTTCTTCAAGAGGAATACTTGGGCTCCATTTTGTTGTCGTTCAACATGGAGTTGTTGACATTTTGTTGTCGTTCAACATGGAGTTGTTGACATTTTGTTGCCGTTCAACATGGAGTTGTTGACATTTTGGGCTGTGGAATATTTTTGGGGTTCGTTTTAGCGCAATTGGATGGCTCCTCCATGGTCTGATGGTTAAGACTTCCTCCTCTCACGATGGCAGCACGGATTCGAATCCCGTTGCTGGAGCACCATCCTAATCATCTAACTATGCAACAGACGTTAATTAACAATTATTATTATTTAGCGCACTTGGATTTCGCGCCACAAGATGTTGATGTTCAAACGTTCTTCTGCAATTGTTCTCAAGATCGCGTTGATGCGATTTGCACTTAATGTTACTGCCTGCAGATTACTTCCAATATTTTCTGATATGTTCGAGCTGATATTTAATCTTTATTATTTTGTTATTATTTTGTTTTCGTTCGTCGGAAAACAGTTCTATCGGTTGGAGGTTATTTAGGAAGATAACAAAATTCGTGAATGGATGGAATGAATATATCATCATCATCAACGCCGTCGTCGTCGTCATCGTCACCATCATCATCGTCGTTATCGTCATCCTCATCGTCGTCGTCATCGTCGTCATCACAACCACCACCATCATCATCATCATCATCGTCGTCTTCGTCGTCGACGTCGTCATCGTCGTCATCATCATCATCATCTTCATCATCATCGCTTCCTTCTTCATAGACCCATTTACTCCTCCTGCACCCAGACAGGTAACCCTAATCTAAAACTAATTCAGCCAGCAACATCGTCATCAACAACTTTGTTATCATCTGCACGAATTAGAAAACAGGACAACTTTTGCGGAAGGGATTGTTGTTGTTGATGATGAGTTCCTCAGGAAAGGATCATCATCATCATCATCATCGTCATCGTCGTCGTCGTCGTCGTCAAAGTCGTCAAAGTCGTCAACACCACCGTAGAAGCCGTCAATATCAATGCTTACAATTTGACAGGAATCTTATGAATTTTGGCATAACTACGCTACTAACACCTAATTATTAGTATTGCAAATATTAGTGTTATTATTATTATTGTTATTATTGTTATTATTATTATTATTATTATTATTAAATTTATACGCAAGCGTACTTTTTTTTTTCGATACCCAGAAAAAGATGACGAATACCAGGATGACTTTGAGCTTAAGTGGTTAGAAGACGAGCAAATGGGCCTCCATAATTAAGCCTGCTATAATAATAATAATAATAATAATAATAATAATAATAATAATAATAACAACAACAATAATAATAATAACATTAATATTGAATGCAATGATAACGACGACAACACGCATAGTTGTTGTGAAGCATAATTCAAACGAACAATTCGGTCACACAAATGTCACGTCACGAATGTTTGATGTGTTGGTGAATGTGACTTGTTAATTGACAATTACGAACGTGTTCGTCCCCTGCACGGTGAAACATTCAACCGAAAGGTCTTTCGTTCGATTCCTTCGTCAAACTAAACGAGGATTGAGAACATTAAAAGATAACTTGTATTAATTATTCTTAATTTATTACTCACTTGCGTAATTATTCATGCGTGTCAAATTATTTTAACAAAAAACCTAACATCGTTGTTATTACATAATTTTTATTTTCACATAATTTAATCATACAACCTTTCAATTCAACATTTAATACTTGTTGGTAATTAGCAATTTTAATAAAAACTGCAGATAGTTACAGATGCAAGGAGGAAAATCATTTAATCAGTTGATGAGTTAATCAGCTTCCTTTAATCCCCGCAAGTTGTAAATGTTGCCAACCACAAATAATTCCTACTAAATTGATCGAAGTTATTTCTTTATCATGTTTAATTAACTTATAAGAATTGCAGTTATTTGTTGTATAATAATAATAATAATAATGATAATGATAATGATAATGATAATGATGATGATGATGATGATGATGATGATGATGATGATGATGATGATGATGATGATGATGATGATGATGATG
>MPNW01000422.1:76969-102951 GCA_011800805.1 Hirudo medicinalis
AATATTGGCACTAATAACTGATATATTTGTAATAATATTTAAGCTAATATTTCTAGCAATATTTTTAATAATAATTCTAACAGTATTCGTCGTAATTTCTAAAAATATTTCCAACAAATCTGCAACAATATTTGCAATAATATATTTTTTTTATTATTTGTGTTATTGTGAATTTATTTATTTATTTATTCATTCAATTGTCGTCAGAACTAAAAGAAATATGTGGGGAGCTTGTCGAGATGATGTCAACTTTCCAATCGATGAAATCATGACGATGAAGACGTCTCGGATGATGATGATGATGATGATGATGATGACGATGATGATGGTGTTGACGTCCAACATTATTTACAACAACAAACATTATTATATTATAATATTTTATGGCTTGTTTTTCCTTCCTTTTTGGACTCGTCAATGTCTTTTCGACAGCTCAAACAGCGACAAAGCATAACAAGCAACACAAACAACGACGTAGTTTGATATACAAACAACATATAAAATACAAACAACAACCTCAATAACGCAAACAACGACCATAATAAACACAAACAAGGACGACAGCATCACAACGACTTAACAACATAAACTTCTCATAAACAATATAACAACAACATAACAACACAAACCACACTCACAACAACATAACAACACAAACCACTCACACAACATAACAACAAGAGACGTGACAAATCAAATTAATTTCAACCGTCCAACATCCTACTGGGATAACATGAATTGACTGACAGGTCTTTGTCATTTCGTGTTTGTACAAATTTAAAATAAATATTTATTAATTGTGTAACGTTGCTAACGTAAATGTATTTTTCAATGATTAACAATAGCAGAATAATGTAATCTGATGTAATATTATTAGGAAAATATGTACTACAATATTTTATTCATGTAAATATATTTTGTAATAACTAATATAACAATAGGACTTCATTCTGTCCATTACAAAATCTGAGAATCTCAAACTGACGTTTTTAATAATTACTTTCTAATGATTTTTAATTCAATTTAAAACACAATTAAAAAGTACACCTAACTTAATAATTTAATTATTATTTAAAGAATCAATTTGATCTCAAAATGACTCGTAAACTTTATACATACAAGGTTCATTGTCTTCTTCGTGTCAAATAAATTTGTCAACGGGGTTAAAAGTTCAAAGTTCAAACAGATGTCACTCTTCCCCCCTTTGCACTCCGGATGACCCCACTTCAGCCTTCCTGTTTCGGATCTCAGGCTTGAATCATGTGACCTTTGTTCTTAGGTGACCTTTGTGACCTCGGCATAAAAATATGCTTTGTTGGGTTTTATGGTTGTGGGACGTTGATTTGCAGTGCGTAAAATCATCAACAACATCAATAATAAAATAATTGGCATTTTAATTACAATTATAATTTATTTAGTGTTTAATTGGTGCAATTGAAATAAAATGAAGAGAAATTATTAATATTATTTTTCTTAATATTTTCATATTTAATACAAAAATGTAATTGTATATTGAGGTGATTATTTTGAGTAAGAAATAAAATTAAAATGTGAACAATAGAATAAAATAAAAAAAATATTAAAAATAGTAATAATAATAATAATTATAATAATAAGCTGATTTAAGATTATTATTTTTTATTTTAAAGAAATTATTTGTCATTTCAAATGTCACAAAAACCTCAATTTCCTACCTTTCACATTTAGTTGCACATTCAAAATCTTTTTCCTGAATTATGAAAATAATATTTAAGTCATGAAAATAATATTTAAGTCATGAATTAAAAATCGTGTATAAAAGCCTTGTTTCAATTGAGGTCGATAGCAACCAAAATAATTACAGTGTTTGAGATGTTAAAACATACATACAATATACAACACATGCATACAGTATGCAACGCCAGCATACAATGCTCAACACATACAATGTACAATTTATGCAGCCAGCAGTACATAGACGCAACATACAGTATACCCACACGATACTTACATACATACATACAACCACATACATACAATAAAGAGTACATGCAGAGGATGTGCAGTGAACTAAAAATATAATCTTCTTTCAAATCACAAAACATCTTCTTGTTCTTGTTGATTGAGTTCTTTCATGTCATGAAAAGTTGCAAAAATTATCATTTTAACGACAATTTCACGGAGTGTGGCTTCGTTTATGATCAATAAAAGTTATGAAATAATTGTTTAAATCCAATTAAGTAAGAAATAGTGAAGTGTTTTAAAAAAATAAATTTAATATTGGTTAATATTGGTTTAAACAATGGAAAGCATGAGGACACTCCATAATTTCCTGATAACTCGCTCAAACATAAGTTCATTATTATTCAATTTTATAAATAACATTACCTTATTGTATACAAATTGTTCTGTATTGTGGCATTTAGAATTTTTGTTGAATTTAAAAGCTTTTAAAACAAAACTGCCAGTCAGATTCAAATGAAATTTGACATGTAACAATGGGCCACAAAACATTTATTTTGCCAAATCATTAAAATGGCTGATTGTTCAGATGTCTTGATTCTAAATATTCTAAATAATAATATCATGTTGGTCTGTTTTTATGTCACCCCCAACTTAAAAAAACAAACAAACAAAAAACAATAACAATTTTTTTTATTAATAATCACTAAAATTATTTGGTACGTGGAATAACATTTATATAACTGTCAAAAATATTTAATAAAGTTATGTTTTGATTCTTTTTGCTCGTCCTTTATAGCTTTCGCTTAGTTTCCTTAACCGATGTCCAACAATAACAGTGGACAACACTCTTTTTTGACAGAAGATTCTGATGGGTGATTGTGGTGCAAGGAACAAATTCTTCTGTTTTGTGTTCAATGCTCAGTTCTGTCGTTAACAAGCTAATTCTATTACAAAATACATGATCACCATCCAGGTTAAAAATTCTAACATAATACTTTCGTGTGATCGAACAGATGATATTTTTACACCCTTCTGCAAAAGATTCTTCTGTTGAAACCGTGAACCCATGATATGAGCTTTTCTTTAGAAAAATCAAGATTTCTTACAAGATCATTGAGCTCTTCTTGTGAAATCTTATGAACTAATGAAGATTCTAAATAATCTGGATCTTTGAAAGAACAAGAAGGCAAATCATCATTCGAAGATTCTTCAGGCCCTAAAATTCCACTTCTCCGAAAAATCGGTATCTTCAGAATTGCCACATATTTCCACTGAGCTTCACTGAGTGGAATCTTCATATTTCTTGCTTTCTTTCTTTGGGTATCTTCTTCGTATACCGTTGAGACTAGAGAATATGAAGACATAAGTTTAGCGCGAAATGATTTGGAGGGTCCCTGATCTTGGCGGACCCTTATGCTTCAGCTTAGTCAGCCTAAGGATTAATGCGGCACTACCTTTAAACCAACCTCGTAAATGACAGCCACAACAGTATATTGTTGCACTTACATGGATTTTGATTTGGTCTCCCACTTTAGTACCAAAATACAAATGGTAAGCCCTTTTTATCAAGGCGTTGATTCTTCCCTCTGAGCTTTTAATGCGAATTCACAGCAAATAAAACGGAATGAATTCGAATCATTGAAACACTTTCCAGGCATTTATTTGCCACAAATTAATATATTTACAAAAATGTCTACTATTTTTTATGTTCAAATTCATAAAAAGGACATCATAATGTACCATAATCATCCATCAGAATGTTCTGACAAAAATGTGTATCCAGTGTAATTAGCGTGAACAAAAAGAGAAAATTTTATTGAAATATATATTGACTAGCTTTTATAAACCGCTTCGCCAGTGATTTATTCAACCTCATTTTTATGCTTTGTAAATAATTTCATTAATCCCGTTATTATTTACGTAATTCAAATACCGACAAAAAATTGCCCTCAAAGAAGCGGATGATTTGGCGTGCAGGTTGGCCGAATGGGTTGCGTTCCTGCGTACGGCGGTAATGGCAACAGTCGTAATGTGTCGTGTTCGAAACCCAGTCTGAACTGCCACAAGCGACCTTGGGTAGGAGCGATATATCAATGATTAACAAGAAGCGCCTCTGACGCTATGCATATGGCGCTCTATAAAAGGAGTACATTTTCATTTACATTAGGATGATCCCGCAACGGGACTCGAACCCGTGCTGCCATTGCGAGAGGTGATGTCCCAAATTAGAAATAGCGAGAGCACGATGTTCCTTGCTTTCAGTAGCTCTCGAGGTTAAAACTCGTATGCGATGAAGGAAAAGGAGAAATTTGGAAAACTTGAGAGTTCAAAAGTGAAAATGACACAGTTGACCTAAGATTGGCGTAGAATGACGAGTGTAAATTTCAAGTCGCTACTGTTCACCGTGTGGGAGGAGTTATTGGGACGGACAGATTCACATGCATTTTCTGCTTTATATTGTAGAATATTTATAAATATAGATCAAAAAGTACTGAAAGTAACAACATAATTCATTCCATACATCGCCTTGGTCCATGAATCTGCTCAAAAATGTCTGATGATGTACTTGTTTCTTTATCTGCATCTGCTGATTGTAAAATGGCGCTCTAATATTGTAATTAAAGGACGTCCTGCAGGCGGGAAGTACGTATTTGCCACTGCATTTGTCCAACAAAAATTAACAGACCATTTAAAGAAAATGGTGGGAGATATCAAGAAATTTATTGCGCAAATATCATAATTTCCTAATTCTCTTTAATCGCTAATATTATCTTCATCTTCAGTTATCCTCGTTACCACTATTGTTGGAGTCATTGTCATCATCATAATAATCATCATCATCAGTGAAATCGCTTTCACTATTACCATGGCCATTGTTATCTTTTTCATCGTTATCATTATCATTATCACTGTCACTTTCTTCCGATGACTCACCTTCATCTATTTCTTGATTGCAGAAACAATCACTGTAGAGATCCCATGAGACTATGTACGATGAGAAATCCAAACGCGGGAATTTAGCTACTTGCACATCATGAAGAGAGGGATCGAAATTGCATTGTTTTAAATTTCGAATTTGTTCTTTCATTGGCGTAACATGTCTGTCTTCTGTCACGTCCTCAATTCCACTGAGGCACAAAGTCACTGTATGAGTTTCAAATTGACGAATGAATGTGCGAATGAGGTCCATACGATCAAACAATTGAGGCAGTACTTTCCAGCAAGCATCGGTTTGAGCTGTCAGGTATCTGACTGCGGTGTCTGCATATTCGTTGTCTGCCTCAACAGGAATATCATCTTCGTTAGTGGTAATCATAAGTTTAATCGACAGACACGGTATCTGACAAGATACCAAAACTTGAATCTTGCCACTTTCTGTTTTAAGGGTAGCGTATGATTCGCCTTTGCTTAGCATTCTACCTTCATCTTCATACTTTTTTAATTTCAAATGCTCGATCCCTTTTGCCTTATAAACGTCCTTATGTATCTGAGTACGAGTTATAAACACAAACAGGCGACACCAATCTCCCTGAAGTTTTGATAAATATTCTCTGGCGTAGGGACAAGAAATTTTACTTTCACAAAACATGTGGTCTTGCGATTTAAGACTATCAAAATGTAGGGGTTTTCTGGAATTATCAAAGCGCCACACCGTACTAATGGGCACCCTACATAATGGACATTCTCTGTGTCTGAAATTTAAATAAAATTTCTATTACACCTGCATTGATGCCAGTAAGGACGTATATATGGAATAGCATGCAGAACGATTGTCTGACATAACTCGCGAACGATATTAAAACGTCACTCACTTCAGCCTCCAGTCCTTAATACAGGATTCGCAAAAGATATGCGAGCAAGAACCTATTAAGGCGTATTTATTCCACTTGAGCGATTCAAAGCAAATGTTGCATTCTTGGTCTTCGTTGAATCCCTGACTGTCCATCTCAACTAAAATCCCTTGGCATTCGTCAGCGTCACAGAAACTACGCATGCAGTCCTGTTGCACCTCGACTTCATTTCGTCCTTCCTGAAAACTCATCCTGATTTATTGCACTCGAAAATATTAATTCTCTCGTTGCACGCGGCTCTTCAATTTGTTGGTCACTTTCTCTAGGTCCATTTCCAAAGATTATAGGTAGACGAAATCTTGAAATCTTATTCTATAATAATTATCTAAATTAATTTAAAAATTAATTGGTTATTAGTTAATTATAGAATATTACCAGGGTTTTTTCAAGATCCAATTTGAAGTGAATTTTGATAGAAAGCGAATGCGACATTTCCAATCATCAGAAGGTGATTAATATTCATGAACAAGAAGGTGATTAATATTCATGAACAAGAGTCAAATTATTGGCTGCTATAAATTAGGTAAGAATTAGGTAACGTACAGGTAGGATCTCATTTGAGTTTATCGCTTACGGATTTTCCAAATGAAGTTTCGGAGAGAATTGAAATTAGGCATCGATCGGCTATTCGGTTGGATCCGACCGGATAGAAGTCATCCGGGAATATCCGGTATCCGGATAATTAAATAGCTTATTTTAATTCACGTCACTTATTATATAAATTTAATAGGACTGCGGAAATAATGGATTAATTAATTTTTAAATAATTTTGTAATAGTCTTCTTTTTGGTTACTTGCTTTTCCCCCCGCATTATCATTGTTACTTAGTTAGTATGTAAACAACAATGACAGGTATTGAAAACAACGTGGTGGTTAAGCATTTCAGCGGAAAGTTGAGCAAGTATTTTGTTTGTAAGCTAAATTTTGTTTACAAGCTGAATGCTCTTGACAAAGTAGACGACAGCGACAATGTTTACTGTAGTAAACAATTTGCTTTCCGTGGTTCAAACCATGGACGGAAACCATGAGGACACCCCACAATTTCACGATAACTCGCTAAATATAAGTTCAATATTACTCGATTGTATACATAACACCACTTTATTGTATATAAAACGACCTGTAAAATTTCAACTAAATTTAACAAGTAGAACTTGTAAAATATGCAAAATAGCATTTTACTGCCGTTTGAAAACCACGAGGACTTCCTTACTCATATCCAATAAAACTTTAAATTTTTGATATTTACACAATCAAAATACACTTCATGCAAATATTATCGATATATATATATACCCAAAAAGAGTTAAAAATTAATTGGATTTTTATAAAATTACTACTTTATAATTGGCTGGATGTAAAATGTTGTCTGAGTAGGAGAGGGGGCAGATTGAGGCCTTCAGACAAGCAAATTATTCGATCAGGGAAATTGGTAAAGAGCTCAATTGATCCAAGACTGTCGTCTGGAACTAGTTAAAGGCTCATGAGGAACTTGGAACCAAAAATTTCCCCACACTCAAATTTTTGTTATCACGAAATAATGGAGTGTCCTCATGGTTTCCGTCCTGACTGTACTTCGCTAACGTATCACCACAAACATCCTCTCAAATATCAAGACGTTGCCGACAGTGACCGGCAGAAGAGTTCTGAAGCACGATCTATTAACGATCTTGTCGTGTCAGACAAACAAGCCTGTAAGCGACAAACTTTCTGCAGACTTGAAAGTCGCTTTAGCTCACTGGATTGCCAGTTCAGGATGCCCGACTTTAATTGTGGAAGATGAATTTAAGTTAGACAAATTTCGTTGTTTCATTTGAACGCTTCTTTGTTTAATTACCCGCATAAGTGTTAGGCACATGTACAATATCTCTATGAGTTTACTTTTAAATTGATTTAATCATGGCTGCTTCTCCTAATCGCGTTAGAATTTATGTGGAAGTAATTTTTGCGAAACGTGCAGTGAAAGTAACTTATCGAAAGTAGATGGAAATTTACTTTGGTGAACCAACCGTGTGGTCAGAGGCGCTTTTTGTTAATTTTATTTATTACCATTTGTATAGCGCTCCTTCCCAAAGGCGCTTGCGGCAGTGCAGGCTGGGTTTCGAACACGACACATTACGACTGTTGCCATTACCACCACATGCAGGAACGCAACCCATTCGGTCAACCTGCACGCCAATTGATGGTGTTATCATTTGATTTCCATCAACAATGGTGATATTATAACTTAATAGTAATTTAATAATAACAACAACAACGACAACGACAATAATATTAATAAATATTATTAATATAATAACATGATAATAATAATAAATAATATCGTTATAATAATTATTATACATTATATTATAATATTATAATTATAATAATATTTATTATTATAATCATAATTACAATAATAATCTTACCTAAGAACAACACCTGTTGCACTAATTTTGAAGGGTTTCTCTGGAGACCGAGTTGTCGATTTGCTTTTAGTTTGTCATCATCATCGTCATCATCATCGTCATCGTCACCGTCATCGTCATAGTCATCGTCATCATCATCATCATCATCATTATCATCATCATCATCATCATCATCATCATCATCATCATCATCGTCGTCGTCGTCGTCGTCATCATCATCATCATCATCATCAGCACCATTATCATGAACAAGTGTGACGATGATGTAGGTCGTGATTCATTATTAATATTCAATGGGAGAGTGACATTTGCTTTGAATCAATATCACTTCACCGATGTAAAGTTGAGACTGATGATGATGATGATGATGACGACGACGACGATGATGATGAAGACGTTGACGACGACGACTACGATGATGATGATGATGATGATGGTGAATCAGATGGTAGCGGCTGTTCATCCAGGTTATCAATTGCATACAAAGGCTTCCTTGAACCGAATGTTGCTATCGTATGTTTTTGATTTATCCACAAACATCAACACAACAGGCATTGATATCAGCATCGTCATCGCCGTCATCATCATCATCGTCATCGCCGTCATCATCATCATCATCGTCATCGTCATCGTCATCGCCGTCGCCATCATTATTGTCATAATAATCATTAAAATATTCATTATATTTAATTACTCAGCATTTATTAATATTAACATTGTTAAAAGCGAAAAAATAAAATGTTGCAAATACTTCTTTAAATTTAAAATCCAAGACGAATAAAAGTTTGAAAAAAATCGATTGAAGTGCGAAATAAATTGTCTGCAAATGCAAGAGTTGATGATTGACGATTGATGATTGTGTTCATTTTCGACTATTTTCTTTTGATTGTTGGAGAGATTTTGGATTGAACAGGCTGGGTGGGAGGTGGATGCACAGATGGGTGGAGAGATGCATTTTATATTTAAACGTTTATGAATTACAAGAACGTAAATTATTTTCAGTCAATAATTACAATCCAAAACCAAAATATTCCTGGCGAGACATTTGCGATGATGCCTTGAAAGCATATTGTTATTATTATGCATATTACCCTGGCGCATAATTAGATTAAATAATTGAATAATTGAATTTATATTGCCACATTTAATCGTCATAATTTTAATCTTCTGAAACTCTGCAGAACTAAATTATGTTTATAACATCTCACAAGATTCCAAAATCTCACACCAGATTCCACAAGTCTTCAGTTCCATAAAAATTCTCAACTCGATTATTCAGTTCTATTCACTGAATACTTGCTCAATAAACTCACTTGAAAACCTCCCAAGTTTACGGATNTCCAAAATCTCACACCAGATTCCACAAGTCTTCAGTTCCATAAAAATTCTCAACTCGATTATTCAGTTCTATTCACTGAATACTTGCTCAATAAACTCACTTGAAAACCTCCCAAGTTTACGGATCCCCCTGTTTATTTAAATGTATTTAATCAAATTACATGTAATGGTAAGTGAACGTTTACATCTAATTTTCTAGAATAAATATCGCATTTTGATTTAAATTACAAATATTTATTAATAATATTTTCCAATAATCGCACGACTGAAATATTTATTTTAACGAAATCCATCAATGCTGATGAATCAATAAACCCGTGACAATTGAAATATGAAACAGTTAAGCTTTGTTGTTTTGTATTATTCATGCATGTGAATTGTATGCGTGTCTTTTGTATTTCTTCTTACTTGCAGGGTCTCCGAGAAGGGATCAGAGAGGGCAAGTGCCCAGGGTCCCGGCAATGTTATGGGGGGGGGCCTTTAATAACAATCATGACATTTTTTTGTTTTTTTTTTCCATTACCAAATTGGCATAACGTAGGGGCCCATGACCGCCATGCCAAAGTGTCCGAAATTCATGTCGGCGGCCCTGCCTACTTGTATGCATGTTTATATAATTATAATTAATAATTATAATGTTTATAATTATCTGTGTTTATCTGCATCATTTTAATGTGCCTTTTAACGTTCTCCATTCCATCATCCATCACTTTGTATGTCGCAGTTTGTATGTTTGCATTTTTGACATGTTTGTATCACCATTTGACATGTTTAAGCTCATATCATATTTTTTTTAAGAAAAAGTCGTTTGGCGAAAAAATTTAATGAAGAAGAATTATAATTAAGAATATCTGATATTCTGATGATATCTGATGATATCTGATGATATTCTGATGATATCTGATGATATTCTGATGATAATCTGATGATATCTGATGATATCTGATGATATCTGATGATATTCTGATGATATCTGATGATAATCTGATGATATCTGATGATAATCTGATGATATCTGATGATATCTGATGATATCTGATGATATTCTGATGATATTCTGATGATATTCTGATGATATCTGATGATATTCTGATGATATTCTGATGATATTCTGATGATATTCTGATGATATCTGATGATATTCTGATGATATTCTGATGATATCTGATGATAATTCTTAATTATAAATATAATAAACATTTAAAATAATTTCAACATTTAATATAAATTATGATTACAGTTTTTTAAGCAAATTAAATTCAATTTTTTCCTCTCTAATTCCCTAATTGAAGGATGACAGCGACAAGTGGTCCTATTGTGTTATAAATTATTCTGCATGTCCTTAAATGTGCGATTTAAAAGAGTTTTCAATTAATTACGTTATAATAGTTATGAGATCTATGTATAATACTCTTATATTACGATATATTATTTAGCTATATTACGTTATCCGTATAAATTACTTATGTTATAATTACTATTTCATAATTTCAAACACCAGCATCCGTGTTGGTTGAACACACATTTAAGCGTGGAAAAATAGTCTCCCAAAAAGCAACAGATGTTTTGTTGGACTTCAGTCTCATGGAAAAAATGCGTAAAATCATTTTTAAGCAGTAAATTTAAATCTTATTTCAAAACTGTTGTTTATTATTTGTTTTCATTTTTATTCATAATTATATTTCCTAAAAACGTTCCCATAAAAAAAAGTAGATTCTACTTTGCAAGAGAAAAATCTGAGGATGTTGAGGATGATGATGAGGATGCTAGTTATGATGGTAGTGATGATGATAGTTATAATGGTAGCGATGGTGATGATGATAGTTATAATGGCGGTGGTGATGATGATAGTTATAATGGTAGCGGTGGTGATGATGGTAGTCTTGGCTTCCTGATTTTAAATCCCGGAACAGAAATTAAATTGAAGCCACAAAAAACAAAATCAAAACCAGTGACGTTGATTTCGCTTGAAATTCAATTAAATTTGAATAAATGAGATGAAATGAGATGAAATGAGATGCTCAATTAGTTAATTAGATGCTCCAAACTGCTTTTGTTGCGTCGTGTGAAATTTCAAAAATCATGCAATTGACCAATAGGAATAACTTGTTTCGATCGATTTATATATCATTTCTCAATTTATTACATATTATTTATTTCAAACAATGTATTAACAATTTTCATTTTGTTATTTCTTAGTTATTTATTTTTTTTGAGCAATTTTATTTTACCAAGCACCGCAATAACAAACACAAAGCAATTATTTCAAATCAATCAATTTATTAAACACATACCATCCACAAATACAACTCTCCAAGCACCACAAACACAACTCTCCAAGCACAACAAACCACAAACAACGACAACAATTACATTCCATTAATTCCTCTTCATTCACTCCTGCCAACAACCTTGACAGACTCCAATTGTCCCCAGGAAATTGAATTTCCTAATCTGAAATTTTATAAATATTTTGTTTAAAACTTGTCTGTAACTATTGATAAAAATTAGTAACTGTAATTGTAAGCAGACGTAAGCGGCAGATAAGTTTAATTACAGCTCAAGACTTTACAATCGCATATTGGAAAATGTATTGAAAAGTACGGAGAGGGTCAAGAAATTCAATTGTCTCGAATTGAAATAAAATTTTATTTCAAAAACTTATTTCCATAAAGAATTATCTCTTTAATTTCATAAATATCTTGTAAATGTTTTACTTCTGAAATGATTTCCATAATAAGATGTTTTAAATTGCATCAAAAATGGTAAAATCGACATAAAAAAGTTCCATTGAAATAATACAATGAGTCGTTTCCATTTTAAAATGTAAACATGACGTGCATCAACATTCCGAGGACCACGTTCGAAGTCAACTCTTTCAAATTCTCCGCCCTCGGACATGGGGCGGACCACAGCGCACCTGAGGGTCTCTCATTCTTTCGGCTTCTTCAAGGACGACGTCAAGAATTGATGGCCAAATGACGAGCAAAAGCCTTAATTCTCCTTAACAATGCCCATGCCCCTAACCTTAACCATACCTGGCCATAACTGGAAATCCATGTCGAGCCGACAGTTTTCTCCCTGTGATTTGGTTTTTGTCACTTCTCCAGGTATTAAGACCTCAAGACCCACCACTTCCCGCAGTAGCCAAGGAGTGCCGTTTATGCTTTATACTGCTTAGGGAGCTTTATAAATGATGAACTTACCATCATCATCATCATCATCATCATCGTCATCGTCATCGTCATCGTCGTCATCGTCGTCGTCGTCGTCGTCGTCGTCGTCGTTGTTCTTCTTGTTCTTCTTCTTGTTCTTCTTGTTCTTGTTCTTCTTCTTCTTATTATTATTATTATTATTGTTGTTGTTGTTGTTGTTGTTAACTCAATTTCTTCATTAAAATTGTCACTCATAGTTCCTAAAGCTCCAACTATAACTGCTACCACTTTTGTCTTGACATTCCACATTCTAGAAATTTCTATCTGCAGATCTTTGTATTTCAACCTCTTCTCTGTCTCTTTTTTCAACACATTTATGTCATCAGATACATCCACAATCAGGCAATTATTATTAATATCATCATCATCATCATCATCATCATCATCATCATCATCATCATCATCATCATCATCATCATCATCATCACATCATCATCATCACATCATCATCATCATCATCATCATCAATCAATCATCGTCATCATCATAATCATCGCATCATCNCGTCATCATCATCATCATCATCATCACCATCATCATCATCATCATCATCATCATCATCATCATCATCATCATCATCATCATCATCATCATCATCATCATCATCATTGCGAGTTCGCAACCCTGTTTGCACCACCACAAAGCGCTATATAAATGGTCTAAGCGCCCCTGATGCTTACGCTTACGGCGCTATACAAATTCACTTATTATTATTATTATTATTGTTGTTATTTAATCGTTATACCCTCTTTTAATAATTGGTATTTCGAAGGGATTTTGTTAAATGAGTTCAACAGAATAACGAATGTTACTAATCTGAAGAATGTAATTAAAAATAATAAAATAATTAAAAATAATTTGACAAATCGAGATTAATGAGTTGATAACTTTGTTATTCAAAGAAATTACATTTTTACGTTAACGTGAAATGTTCCACTCACAAACATTCGCATGTTTTCGATTGACTCATTCGTTCACAATATTTTTCTAGCGCATAAAATATATACAGTACCAACTTGTCAAGTAATGCAATTCAATATTATTAAATAATTTTAAATATTTTTCGCAAATAAATGACTGACACAAAATGTCTGCCTAATGAGGCGTCCTCAAAAAGTTTTAATGAAGAAGAAGTCCAACAATCGATGAATGAAAGGAATTAATGCTCAAAACATCAGCTTTATTGTTGATAATAATTGCTTGGTAGTTATGGCGATGACGACGACGACGATGATGACGATGATGGTGATGATGATGATGATGACGATGATGACGATGATGACGATGATGGTGATGATAACGATGATGACGATGATGACGATGATGGTGATGATAACGATGATGACGATGATGGTGATGATGACGACGACGACGACGATGATGATGATGATGATGATGATGTTTATGACGTCGATGGCGATACTTGTTTTAATTGACGTCACTTAAATGGTGATATGATGTGCGAGGCTCTTGTAGGTTAATTACTTAATTGTTAATAACTTGTAAGTTGAAGTCGATGTTTAAGTTTGAAGTTTGATCGGCATTGTCATTACGTCATCATCATCATCATCGCCGCTATGCAGGCGTCGTCATCATCGTCATCATCATCGTCGTCGTCGTCGTCGTCATTACAGCCACCATCGTCATCGTCATCGTCACCTCTCCTGATAATCTCTCACGAGAACGTCACAAGTTCGTAAATAAACAATTAGAAGAGGTTGGAGTTGAAATCATTCTCAGGGTTCAAAAGGTCGAAGTTCAAAGATTGACTTTCAAATGTCACTTGCGATGGTATTATATCATGTTACGTTTTGATAACATGGCGACAGATAATTTATGGCACCAATTAAAATTAAGATTAAATATTATAACCAGCTTTAATTAAATCTTTTGTAATATCATAATTTAAAACTGCTTATCGAATTACTACTTAATATTCAAATGAGCTTATAATCACATTCAAATTAGACTAATACAATAACCAGTGAATGAAATTGTAAACATTAAGTGTTGCCATGGAGATGGGAATATTGGTTGCCAATGTGACGTCATTGAAGAATCCTAATTGCCTATGACCAAGATTTGATTGCACTGTAAAAATTATTCAAGAAAACATAATATCTTTATTATGCCCTTATTTCTTGTTATTTCTCAACAGTTATGATTTACTCCGGGGATTTTTTATTATTTTTTATTTGTAATAATTATTATTTTTATTTCATTATTTATAATAATCGACTTATATTATATTTTGAAACGATCACGAATAAATTATATTACAACATTTGTAATGAAACACCGAAGACTGGAAATTCATCGAAAATATTATTTTTTCAAATATTACAAGCAAACGATTGAATTGTTCTTTGAATTGAAGTGTCTCATGCAGAATTTATTAACTCTGACCTTTTGACCTCCTCATCGTAGTCGTCATCATCATCATCGTCACCTTCATCATCATCATCGTCGTCGTCGTCATAGTTGTCCTCGTCGTCGTCCTCGTCATCGTCGTCGTCATCGTCATCATCATCGTCATCATCATCATCGTCATCATCATCATCATCATCATCACGATCAATCATTTCATCCGAATTTTTATGATCATTGGGAACATATACTCAATGCGATAAGCCATTTATGAGGCGCTTATTCCCAGAACGGAAAGTTGAACACAGGAACGTCATTGTGTCGAAATCAGAAATGCAACTCTTTTTTTAAGCATTCGTGAACATAAACAAAACATGAACATTTCCCTGCTGAATGGAGGCTGATAACCAAGTCATCAATGATTACGTGACCTGTGAACTCATGACCTCTGCTCGCCAAAGTTTCATCACCGCCATCTCCATCGACACTGTCATCGTCATCATCATTTTCTCTCCAAAAACTTAATCACGAATGTTCGGAATGGATTGTTGTTCTTAAGTTGACTCCGTCCTTAAATTTAAAACAACAATTGAGAATTTGTTCATTTGTCGTCTGAATGGATTAGCAACGTAAATCACGATGCACAACTGTGTTTTGTTTTGTTGTATTTTTGATATGAAATCGATGAAACATACACGTGTTACAAGCTTTCATGTTCTGCAGTGTTAAAGTTAAGAAGTAATTTTCATAATTTTCTCTTCAGAATTTCATGGAGAGCAAATGCGACTAACCCTCTGCGCTGCTGCACGCGGTCACCACATGATTAATTGCTGATTAATTATTCCAGCAAATTACAATTAGTAAACATTAAAACTACAAACAAACCAAATTGGTTGAGTATTCAAAATAAACATTCAACTGCTAACAAGTCTCCGTTGTCTTTCAACAAATGATCGACTTGTTCTCGTTGGTTGTGACTCTCGGATAGCGAGGGTGACGTCACTACTCTCTTTGGCATTCCCTCAATTACGTCATCGCACACGTGACCGACACAACGTAAAACTTCCGAGCACTCACTTGCACCACCTCTGAGATTCAACTGACACTGAGATGTGATTGTGAAACTGAAAGTACGCAGGGGGATTTCCAAAATTAAAAGACAACAACAAAATGCTGACGTCAGTTTCCGGGGAGAGACCTCAATGTGGAAGTTTTGTGAGGAACAATGAAACTCAGAGGAAGGAAGGAAGAAAAAGAAGTGATTGAATTGAAATAATCGATCAACCAATCAATCACTTCAAACATTTTCGATCATTAATTTCAGTTATTCAATTCGTATTGATGCCAATCAATCAGTTGTTTAAAAATTAATTTGTTGCGTAATAGTGATTACTTAAATATTTAATGATCATTCGGTGACATTCAAACATTCAATGAGCTCCAATGAATGTGACAAGAGAAGGTGAAAGCGATGAAAGATTGAGAGAATTGAACGATAGATTGAACAAGTGAAAGACAGCAGGACGATGATTGGTGGGATTGGGCTGCAGGATTGAAAAGGTCCAGGTGTGAAACCCCATTCCAAGGCCCCGCTAAGAAGGGTTCAAGTGAGAATAAAGATTGACAACGAGCGACAAGCCAGGATGTGTTACGCAAATTAAGCTATGGAGAGGAGTATGAAGGCAGTCGCTGTGAGGCTGTGCTGACGCGTCGTCGTCGTCGTCATCGTCGTCGTTAACGTCGTCGTAGTTACCAACATCTCAAAAAATTGGTTTCGTTTAACAATTATTGAAACGTTCGATACTTTTAAAATTTCAGTCGAAATTAAATTCATCTTTGTACCAAAATAAGGTGATATTGATGACTGTGGTGATAATGATGATTGTGCTAGTGATGACTGATGATTATGATGATGGTGATGACTGTGATGATAATGATAATGGTGATAGTGATGAGTTATGATAATGATGATGGTGAACGATTGAAGATTCATGCACAAAGCCAGCCATGACTTGTTTGTATTAAAAATATTTTTTGACCCACTTTTCCTCTTTATTATTTTCGATACAATTTTAAAAAAATAAAATAACTGCAAAACATAGTCACATTTATGACACCATCATGTAGAAGTTCATCAACTTAATTTTCAATATAATAATATAATATAATAATATTATAATTGTATATTATAATATAGTTGTTACTTATATTAAATGTTTTATTTCTTTTATTATTAATATAAAAAATACACTGGCATTCATAGAGCGTAAATGTAGTTCATTTGTATAGCATCCTATTTGTTAACCATTTACCTAGCGCTCCTTCCCAAGGGCAGCGCGGGCCGGGTTTCGAACACGACACATTACGGTTGTTGCCGCCGTAAGCAGGAAAGTAATCCATTCGGCCTGCAAGCACTGAATATGTGAATTAGGTGTTATACATGTATGTATATTACTTATGCCACAACCATAACTTTGTTAACTTCTTTTATTATGTTTTAAAATATTTGTTATTGGAATTAAATGTAAATATAATATAAATATTGAAACATCAAAAAACCATCTTCAGTTTAAACAATTTAAAAGTAGATTTTAAGTTCTTTTAAAAGATTTCAATGAGTTTCGTAAAATTTTCAGTTATTTCTGGACTATTTGTAAAGATTAAGTCTGTTTAAATAAAAATCAACTTTTATTTCTTGAAGCAGTTTTTTTAATTTATCCATAAAAAAGTTTCCAATTTTTCACAAAATTAGAGAAAAACCTATGAATGTATATTTCAAGTGAGAGAAAGAATAAAAATGAATGATGAATGATGTCATCCCAATACAAATATTTCGAAAAGTTTACATTGGAAAGTTTTGGAGTCCCAAAAAGAGCCATGAAGCGCCATCTATCGAAACTCTTCAACAACATCAATCAACAACATGCATGGATTTTTACGTGATTCGAGGAAGAACATAACCTTGTTTTTATCAGGGAAATAAAAAATGGATTTGTGCTAATAATTGAAGAATTTATTGCAACACAAAGATTTCGTGGCAAGAAATAAGGAGATATAGACAACTCACCGGTTGTAAACATGTTCCCATGTCTACAGTCAAGATATAAGGATTCATGCACGGATAGATGGCTGATGCTCCTGCCTGGTCTAATGGTTAAGACTTCCTCCTCTCACGATGGCAGCACGGATTCGAATCCCGTTGCTGGAGCACCATCCTAATCATCTAGCTATGCAACGGACGTTAATAAACAATTATTTTGATAGATGGTTGGATGGACGGACGGACGGACGGACGGACGGACGGATGGACGGATGGACGGATGGACGGATGGACGGATGGACGGATGGACGGATGGACGGATGGATGGATGGATGGATGGTAATGTTCCTTTCGTTTCGAGGACTCTGCAATTCTTCCACCTGAGAAGCACTTGGTATCCGTGCAAACACAGAAGACGAAAAATGAAATATGAAAGTGCGGTTATTGATGGAGGAGGTGACGTTTGGATCGATGCCTGAGAAGAAGAAGATACGTTTGGATGACGTAATATTAAAACATAGTGAATGCTGATAACTATTGTTGCTGAGTTTATGTTTATTAATGTTTGCTTGTTTGTGTTTTACTCTTGGAACAACAACAGTTTCTAACTGTCATCGAACTACATTTACAACAACAATAAGAAAGGTAATAATAATAATAATAATAATAATAATAATATTAATAATAATTAATTATTATTATCAATGATAATTATGATTTATAAACAATATTTCTAAACAATATTATAATATTATTAATAATAATAATAGTAATAATAATAATATTTTATTTTAATGGGATAAGAAAAATACTCGGCTAAATCAAGTTGATCCCGGGTAGGGAGGGACCTGGATTCAACCAATGCCAGTTTTGAAAACCATAACAATATTAACTAATAATGCCATTAATTGCATTTGAAAATGAACAATGACAAGTACAATAATTAATTTCTTAAAATCACAAACAGTCTCAATGAAATGATTTGGATCTAAAAAGTATCCACCTAAATAGTTGAACGAGTATTCAGATGTTGTTGCTGATGTTGTTGTTGTTGTGGTTGTTGTTGTGGTTGTTGTTGTTGTTGTTGTTAGAGTTGCTTAAGTTTTCAATTCTCTGACTTTCAATGGAGTTTGAAGGCTGCCATTTTTGATGAATTTCATTTTCACAAATTTCTATATAAATGTTTTTTGTTTAAATAACTTTTAATCATCGTTAAAACAAGATTATTGTTTATTTGTTAAATAATGCATGTTTTAGAAATTGTTTATCATATAATTGTAATAATATATTATTTTTTTGTTCTTTTTATTGTATCTTTCATTAGTGGACATCATAAGAGAATAAGTGGATAAGACCACTGTTTAAGTAACAATAATATTTTATAATATTAATATTACACATTTTCACAATGAAAAACAAAAGAAATAAAAGCATTAATTTCAGTTGAAAATATTACAATGTTTTTATTGTTGTTATTATAGCCATGAAACGGAGTAGATCCTCAATAATCATGTCATAACCTCAAGTATGCAACCACCATCGTCACAATTAAGCACTTAAACTAATTAATTGCACCGGATATTTGAATTAAATTTCCTCGTCAACTTTTTGCAAATAAACGATTTCAAATATTTTAGAAAAGTTGCAACAAAATAACTTTTAAATGTAGAATCTTTACAAACTTGTGTATATGTTATTCACGGTATTCTATTCGTTGTGTGTTCAGAAATTGTGGAATAATATTATTTTATTGTCATTCGTGTTATTATTATTATTATTATTATTATTATTATTACAATTGCTATTATTGTTATTGTTATTATTAAACTTGTGGTTAATATTGTTTTTATTGTTATTAATAAAAATATTTTGTTATTGTAATTAAAAAGAGGTACTTAATAAATGATGAAGAGTAAATATCTGACATTCGTCATGAAAATAACCTGATGTAACATTTCCAATCCACAGATGTCTGAAAAGAAAGTGAACCTTTCGAAAGATAATCAGACGTTTGTTGTGAATCAGAAGGAGCAGGAGTGCAATGGAATCATTGCCTCCGAGAAACTTTTAACTTACAACGACACAAGTAAAATTTTATTCAAATTTTAAGGTTCGGCGTAGAAGTGAATGAGTGTGAGGGATTTAAGCGCCTCTGAATTGCTATGCAAATGGCGCACTATAAATTAACTAATATTATTATGATGATGATTATTATTATTATTATTATTTAATTGCGTTCAGTGGATAAGCTAACTCTTGACGAACTTTAGAAACTGCCATCCTACTCTAATAAACTTAACACCATAAATGACAAATAATAATATTAACAACAACAACAACAACAACAATAAATAATAATAATAATCATTTTTATGAAATTGTTATATTGGAGTTTATGGTTGTATCTAAGCATTTAATATTGCAATCAAACGATCAGAAAACAGCAAAACTATGTTGGTCCTAATTTGGAAACAATTTGCAGCAAAAATCATCAAATTCCTTTTCCTGATGCTTCCGTGCTTCAAGACAAAAGGTTTTAAAAATGACAATTTTCAGCTTCGAGCAAAAAATTGAACTTCAAAAATTACTTTTAGAAATAAATCCACAATTTATTCAATGAATTTGTCAGTTTATTTGATTCAATTGTTTTAAAAATGCAAAGAATTATAAGGTTTCGAATGCAAAACTGAATCTCTGTTAAGAAATAATTTGTAATACAATAATATTACGAAGATATTACGTAGAATAATAAAAATAAAGAGATTTTTACCTCTTTCTAAAATAAAGAGATATTTACCTCTTTCTAATGCAATTAAATTACGAAGTTGACGTAGAAGTGAAAATTCATTTCGAATTAAAAACATAAAAATATTCAGTTTCAATTCGAACAATTGTAAGGCCTTTATTCGTTTTGATATGAAAAATGCAATAAATAAGAAACAGACACGACTTTGTACTTGTTGTGGATTGTGTACTTGAATGCATGAAATTGAGGTCCCCTTGCTTTTCCTCTTCTCCAGTGTAATCAGTTGACATCTTTTTAGTCTTTCCTCGTAACTCGACTTTCATAATTCTTTTATCATCAAGTTTTTAATCCTGGTTGCCCTTCTTTGCACTCCTTCCAACACATCCTTCCCACATCCTTTTCAAATGTGGATTCCAAACCTGGACGCAATAGTCTAGAAACAGTCTCAGAATTACATCTTTATCTCTACTTACTACTGTTCTCCATATCATTCCAAGTACTCTATTTGCTTTTTTTGCAATTTCCAGTTTTTTTGCAGTGTAGCTTTTCCATTTTTATGCATTATACCCCCAGATCTCTTTCGCATGCATAATGGAGCATTTGTGAACATTGAAAAGCACCTGCCAATCTCTCCTGCCCATGTGAATAACCTATTAAGGTCTTCCTGAAGTAAATTCAGGTCTTCTTTTCTGCAGACTCTCCTAGCTGCTTTGGTGTCGTCTGCAAACTTAGATATTTCATGCGATACTCCATCATCTAAATCATTTACATACACGCAGAACAACGCAGGATCCTTGTGGTCCTCGCTTAGCACAGGCTGCCATTCTGAGGAAATTCCTCCCTTTCGTCTCCTACCTTCCTACCTTCCTACCTTCCCACCTTCCCACCTTCCTACCTTCCTACCTTCCTACCTTCCTACCTTCCTACCTTCCTACCTTCCTACCTTCCTACCTTCCCACCTTCCCACCTTCCTACCTTCCTACCTTCCTACCTTCCTACCTTTCTACCTTCCTACCTTCCTACCTTCCTATCTTCCAACCTTCCTACCTTCCTACCTTCCCACCTTCCTACCTTCCTACCTTTGTTTTTGATTTTCCGTGGAGAATTAAAAACTTGTTCCTTTTACTTCCATGAATTGTTCCACAGCATGTCGTTAATCCTTCTTATTTCAATTGGAGACTCCATTCTCCTGAGACAACTGACGTTGTTCCTACTTAAAAAATAATAATAATAAAATAATAATAACAAAAATATTAATAATAAGATTGTTTTAAAAAGTAGCAAGATAATTTAATAATCTTGAAATTATTTTAATTTGTTATTTTGAATTTTTTTTTATTATTAAGAAATTACAATAATTTTGTTAAAGCATAAATTAGTTTATTTTTAACTTTAAAAGCCAAAAGATTTTATTTCATGAATTTCCACGAAATAATTTCGTTTTTAATCGAATTTCATTTTAATGTTCATTTAGAATCGTTGGAAATGTAAAAGTTGAAATTAGATATCAAATAGTAAGACTTGATTAAACATATAATTAACAAATATTTCTGGCGGCCCTGATACAGACCACCCACTTGTTGCTTCCTCCATTTTGGTTGACTTTATTTTTCTGTGAAGCTGCTTCTTGCATTCACTTGTCTTCCTTGGAAGGTCTGCAATTAGGAATACATCCCTGGAGAGTTCACTCTCTCTTAATTTGTTGCTTGTCCAAAATCATGTTTTTTTTATAGTTAAGTTATAATAATAATAATTATTATTATTACATAAATATAAGACATGGATTAATAAGGTACACCATATAAATTATTGTAATCGTCATCAGGATGTCCAACAGTGTGGGACAAAGTAGCATGCTGGCCTTCCACTCCAGCAGGTCAAACAGCCCACCAGAAATGTCCTGATTACATCGACAACTTCCTGTATAACGGTGAATATTTTCTTATCTTTGGTTTATCAATATTTGAGACTTTTAAAGCAATTTTATGTTTTTATGGATGTGTGGTTAAATGATATAGTTGATTGATGTAGATTAAAAATGCTGTAGTTTCTGATAAATTGATGATATATGAATTGTTTTCCTACATTTTACTTATATCAAAATTTAAACAAAACCCACAAATGGATTCAAAATGGTTTAAAGCAACATCAATTTTGTCAGAAAATAAATAAAAGACATTTTTACAGATTTGAATGCTTATTTTCTAAGCTAATAAAAATGTATGAATAAAATTTCAAAGTGTCCAAGATCGGTGATTGAATGATATTTGGCTGAGTAGTTGAATCACCTGCATAAGCAATCCCTTCATGTTTCGGTCATGCACCTGTATCTTGAGCTCCGATAATGATGTCGCAGGTCTTCCAAAAACCCATCAACCTCCGCTTCAGTGTGAAATGTCATGTTTCCATTCACATTTATTATTTATTACGAACAGCAAATGCCACGAAGCATTGCAACCAGGATGGAACATGGTTTGTTCATCCGATTCTGAAAATACGATGGACCAACTACACCAACTGCGTCAACAAACCAAGCGACAGGGACACTCCATTTTCGGTTTGCCAATTAAAGCAACATTAATTTTAAAATGAATATTATTAAATGTAAAAATGGGAGTCGACATTTCAAGTGCCTTGTAAATCTGAATTGGATGTGAAGGTACTGCCATTGCCAGGCCATTTATATAGAGCGCCTACCCAAGGTTTGCGAATATGACATTTAACGACTTGGAGCATTTTACCAGAATGCATCCAATGCATTGCATGTCATGCTAATATTTTATTACCATTTTGTTGACAAACATTAATGTCAATAATATTATGAATTAATAATATTACATTGATTTAAAATATTAATAATTTAATTATTTAATTTCAGTCAGTGTGCTCAACAAATATTATTTAAACGAAGTTTTATTATTATATAGTAATATTTTATGTTTTATTATTTTATATTATATTATTATCTTAGGGCATAATTATAAACTGAGAACTATTATTGTTATTATTATCGTCATTATTATTATTATTATTATTATTATTAACAAGAACATGTTATTATTAAAAAAGAACAAGTACATTTTAAATTGAAGACAATAAAGTTGCGATTAATGAATGATTTTAATAATTTATCAACAAAATATTCTTTCAACTCAATGTCACTAATTCACATTCGGTCGATTCGGTTTAAGCATCTTTAAATACCCTCGTTAGTTAACTAATAATCTATTATAATAATAATAAAATATATTATAATAATAATAATATAGATAATTTTATTACCTATTATTACCTAATAATACATTTTTTTCTGATCGATAATGGCAACTGAAAATGTTCGAGTTTAGCTTCCTCTCAGATCTCTCAATCTTCATTGGAAGTCCATTTTTGAAAGATGCCACCTGCTCAGCAATTCAAATATTTGAACTTTACTTTTGCAAAATTATTGTTCTTAGTTTTTCACAATTTTCAGTAATCGGCGTTACTTTGCAGCTAATAATAAATAAATAAATAAATAAATAAATAAATATATATAAAATAAATATTTTATAAAGATGATTGATATTAAATTATTTGTTTTAATAAAGGTTTAAGATTACATTTCAAGTAAACTACTCAACATTGAAATAAAAACGGCCAAATTGCAGATGAAATGAGAAAAACACACAAACGCAAATATTAGTTTCCGACATTCAAGAACTCAAAATCAAATTTTAAAACCCGTCCAAATAGTGAATCTGCTCAACCGTGGAAGACTTTGCCTCAACTTTGCACCGAGAAATTGGAAACTCAAAAGAAACAAATCCGAGTCGAAAAGAAATATTTTTTTGTTGAATTTTTTTTTTTGGACACGAAATAGAAAAATATTTCCAGGAGGAATTGAATAAGTTTTTATTTCCCTGACCAGAAACGTTCTGCTTATTTCCATGAATAATTGATCTCTTGAGATGCATTCCTTCGGACAAATAACAACAATAATTAATATTATTTTATTTGTAAAGAATCATTTTTATCATTCACAAGTACTGGACCATGAAACCATGTCGAGTTATAATAACAACAACAACAACAGCAACAACAACAATGATAATAAATAAAATGATAAATTGACAAACCTGTTTCAATAACCATATTAACTTATGCTCCAGTAAGTGTCGTGTTATTGCGTACTTTATTCACAGGAATATTGACATATCATCTGATATTTTGCAGAGATTAGCCGGTCATGCGTAACGTGGACAGATTATAGAACATGCATTGGTACTGAATAATGTACTTTTAGATGTGTACTGATTAAGTCATAAAGATAGGAACACTTTTAAAGATTCTTTCTCATGGCCTACTTACTTTGACGACTGGCAGTGTAATTGTCACTGTCTGATCTCATTTGGGACAACGAAATACGTAATTATGTGAAGTAAAAAGATAATTATTCTGCTGCTGCTGTTTGATCTCAGTGGCATTTGTAGAATGCTCAACATTTACTTATTATTTCTATTGTCGTCGTCGTCGTTCTAATAATACTTGATTAATTATTCAATTTATTTGTAAGTTCTACAAATCAAAAGGTCAAGGGTATTTAACAAAAGTATAATAATAATAATAGGTATTATTTCAACATTTAAATATAATTAAATATATAATTACTAAATAACAATTACAATTATAATTTTATAATACATAATATAAAGTAATACTTGAATGTAGATGTTACGCTCTGTAAATTATAATATAAACATGCTGTAATCAATAAATATGTTATTTTGTATAAACAGATTTATTATTACTATTGTTATTATTATTATTATTATTAATATTATTATTATTATTATTGTTGTTGTTGTTGCTGCTGTTTCTAGCTGTTTACATTCATCTTTGTAATCTTTTGATTTATCGGCTTTTGGCGCCCACTTACTTCTCGTCTGCAACTTCCGTTGTTAATAATAGAAAATCTTTGCTCACTTTTTTGTGATGCCCTTTTTTATTGCTCCTGTCCTCCGTGCCATCGATGTCATTCGTATAAATATATCCGCTCTGTTGATGACGATGACCAAAACGTGATGATGAAAA
>MPNW01000422.1:103099-113710 GCA_011800805.1 Hirudo medicinalis
AATGATGAAACCATAGATTCTTGTTTGAACGAAAAATTATGGCACATCAATAAACACGCAACGAAATCAGGTCCTGATTGCAAATGCACGATCTCGTATCCATACAAACTCACAAACTCACAAAATCACGAACAAACGACAATCAATCAATCTCCCATGCTTTGCATAAATCCTCCTCCCTCCAAATATTCATTCAAATTTTTGTTTTCAAATGTTTTTAAGTCGTCTTTAATTCTCGAGTTGAAGAGTTGAACAAGACAAACAATTCTCATTTGTAAAAATTCTTATTTTGTAAAAATTCTTATTTCTAAATTGAACTCTGCCAGCGTGGGAGGACAGTGGCAGAAGATTTGCATTTGGTGATTTCTAACATTTCTAAATTACTGCTTGCCATGTGAACTTAACAGTCGGAAATTATATCTTTGTTGGGTAAAATAATCAGATAGTGTGTTACTAACTTTCACATTTTCGAATGATCGCCATTGCTCTATTTAAGTGATAAAATCAATTATTTTATTAAGTGAAAATGAATGACCGATAATTATTATGATGAATTATTTATTTTCTCATATTAATTATTTAATTACAGCGCTATAAAAAGCTTTTAAAATGTTATAATTAATCACAGTTTAATTATAATCAATTTTATCTCTCCCAGCAGCACCACATTCACAACCTGAGGTACATTTCTCTGGTTGGTTACAGTTTATCTCTGGTGGCTCTCATTGCAGCCATATTTATTATGATAAGGTTCAAGTAAGTATTGTTCAAATTATGATTGTCAGTTATAATTATGTGTGACCTCCATGCTTGGTAACGCTATTATCGCCCGAATAATTATGTTGATGATAATGATGAAATAACATTTAGTCGCTTGTGAATATGTAGTAGCCAATTGTTACTGGTGCATTACTAATCATTTGTTGTGTGACCATTGATTGCTGACAAGAAAGGAGTTCAGGCTTTGTTCAAATACATTAATAACAATTATTATTTCAATATCTAATTGCAAATTAATTCAATCACATTAACACACACATGCACACACACACACACACACACACAAACATTCATATACAACATCCCGGCCAGAGAGCAAACATCGCATCGCATAAAGCACAAGTTTGAACTTGAAGGAAACTACGATGTGCCAGGAACACACTGCACTTGAACCTGTTTGCCTCCTTTGTTTGGAGAGCTGTCGTATCCCTTTCCAAGTCCTTCCTCCTCGAGGACGGAACTCCTCTCATGGAAAGTGTCGTCTTCGCATCGTTGATGACTGACGACTCGGTGAGTGGGATGATGACTTCTCGCATGTGATGTCAGACATCTTCTTCGACATCTGTTAAGGTCATTTCTTACAGTGCACTCATTCATCCACTGTGTCTCACTCACTTACTCATTGTGATGATACTGATGATTACGATAATGATAGCATAATCTACTGAAATAAATCATTTAATTTTACTATTGACGGGAATAAATAAACCTGAAATTAAAAAAATAGTTCCATTTAATCATTTTTTGAGAAGGAAATATTTAAACATGGTTTCTGAGTCAATTTTCGTTTTGTTTAAAAAAGAGGAAGATGCTGAAAATACACTGAATGGATGGATGGGCTTTGAATCCAAAACAAACCACAAAGAATCAATCATTTCGTCCGTGCATGATTATTTGCTCAAACAATTTCCGTCACAAAATCTCATTCTTACATCCATTTTCCATTAAAGATCATCTTGTTTTTATTTAATTTCATTTTCATTGTTATTTTATATTATTTTGCATCACTTTACATTATTTTATGTTATTTAATATTATATTTTATAATTTAATATCATTTTATCATTTTATTTCATTTCCTCAGGTTTTAATTTTTTTTTGAATTGAGCCTCCCAAAGAACTTTTAGCAGATCGATCATTAGAAAGATGACAACATTAGTACTTATTAGTATTTTTTACGCTCAGAGGATCCTCACGAGATTTAATTCTAAAATTTCGTTTCTAGAGTCCACTATTTGATCCTGGAATGTTATAAAATATTTTAAAACACATTAACAAATAAATCTTTAAAGAAACCCAATCGTAGGGTTTAGAATTTGAACGAGGATCATCTCATAAAGTACTCTTTGTAATCTGCTTGTCCATCCAAACATTTGTCTGAATGTATTCCATACTTAAGTTTCCATTGGAATCACTCTCCATTTAAGTTTGATTGTCGAATGACAAAAGAGGAAATGTTTTCGTCAGTCGATTGCAAAGACCACATTTTCGGGTTCAAACGAGTAAAGAAACAAGAAGGGCACGATTTAAGCGCAGGAAATATGAAGGAGGAAGCTCACTCCACTCACAAATGCAAAAATCAAAATGATTTGAAAATTGTTTTCTTAACCCTTGATTATTCTAGCACTCTTCAGTTCTTTAGTAACTCATCAGCTTACGATGATATCTCCATAACAATGTGATTCAATTTATCGCAATTCATCTGCCAATCATGTGTCAGTATCATGCACAAATTCAGACTCTTCCAAAGTTTTCTTTCACTCAAAAACTAACATAAAACATGACGTGTGCAAAGACGAATCATAAAACCAGCAACGCAGTCGGCAGGGTTCGAACCTGCGCGGGCAGAGCCCAACAGATTTCAAGTCTGTCGCCTTAACCACTCGGCCACGACTGCTCCCGGCGGGTCGGCATTATTCGATTCACCTGCTTCATCGAGGTTGTAAACAACTGGTGTTTTAAACTCGTCTGTGTTAGCGCAACAGTGTGCATGAACATGAATCAGATCATCACGTGCATAACTACGATCAAGTCGTCACAAGTCATTATGAAAAACATGAGTCACAAGTCATTACGAAAGACATGAGTCACAAGTCATTACGAAATCATCGTCATGAAGTCATTAATGGACACCAAAATCCTCTTGGTCAGATCGCAGAAAAGTACACGAAGAATTAGATAAAAGTATTTAAGCAACTCACCACTGAATTACAATTAACTTGTTGTGAGGGATGAGCAGAAATAAATGATTAGACCACGAGAAGGGTGCCGTAATAATTATCATTATTATCATCATTATCATTATTACTTAAAAACTATTATCGTCATTATAAAATTATTAATATTGGACTCCAAAATATATTTAATTAAAATGCATCATTATCACCATCATCGTCACCATCATCATCATCATCGTCATCACCATCATCATCATCATCACCATCACCATCATCATCATCACCATCATGTTTTCCACCTAACCAGTCGTGGCAGTGCAGGTTGTTCTCGGTCATCTTCAACTTCGGCATGATCTCCAACTACTCGTGGATCTTCGTCGAGGGCATGTACCTCCACACACTCATATTTGTCGCTTTCTTCTCTGAGACCAGTGGAGTCTACGGGTTTGTCCTCTTCGGATGGAGTAAGTTGTTTGGGGAGTAGACCACGTGGACTATTTAAATTCGAGTTCAATTAATATAGCGCCACAAGCGTTATCTTTGGGGATGCTGAATCATTTACAGAGATTCCATTCCGAAGAATGCAGTGCTTTTTAGCGCGCAATCGGAGGGTTCGATTATGAGAGACCTACTTTTCCATGACTTGAAAACATGAATGATTCTCTAATAAAACATAATAAAACATATATTGACATTAATTTCTGAGACAAAATGTACCTTTTTTATGCAGAATAAAATTTTTAGAAAATAATTAATTTGCTAGGAAGTGCAATCAAGAAATATTTTTTGATAATTTCTTCTGTAAGAGATTTTTTTTAATTTCGAAGCACTGGAAAATGTGGACTAATTGTGAATTAATAAAAATACACTCGCAATAGAACCTGTATTAATAAAGGAATAACTTGAAATATTACCTTAAAATAATAAAAATCGAATAATTAAATTGTTGTCGTAATGTATGAAACAGCATAATAATATAATATAATATTTGACACTTTTTGAAATAATTTATGCTCATTTGTTCATTAATTTCATTTTAAAATGATTCATTTGTAAGAAATAATCTCTTTTGAATCCAGTTTTCCCAATTGTTTGTCTCCTGTCCTGGGCAGCTGTCAGAGCCACACTGGAAAATGCAGGGTGAACATGATGAATATTTGAAAAGAAAAACTTGTTGCAACATTTACCTAACAAATTGTCGTTTAAAACTTATGCAGTGCACAAATATTGCACCATGTATTTACACTAATTTCAATTGTTTCAAATAACATTCAAATTATAATTACATTTGTAATATTAAGCAAAATGGAAGAAGATTAAAACATTTTATCGACTAAATTCATAAATTACATCTTTTAATGATTTTTTTTAGTAATAAACTGGATCTGAAACATGCTAGCAATATTTTCAATGAATTATTATTAATGGGAATTAATTTCATAATCGAAAATAATTGCAGTTGCTGGATTATTCATTCAACCAAATGGTCTGCCTGGATCATCAAAGGTCCTTTATTGGTCACAGTTTTGGTTGGTTTCAATTTGCTCTTTAACTCCTGAGGATTTAAGATGAACAATTCATTCATCTCACTTTGTAAATATTATCCTGAAAACAATTCATTCAACTCACTTTGTAAATATTATAGTGAAACGCCTTAGCTCATCGGGGGGCTGTGTTCCTGAAGGCGTCTGTGATGGCAACGGTCACAATGTGTCGTGTTCGAAACCCAGCTTGTACTGCCACGAGCTATGTAAATGGTTAACAAGAAGTCCCTCTGACGATTTGTTTAAGGCGCTACATAAATAAATTGCATTTACAATTTCATTAATTGGTTGCAAAATGTAAATGTCTCCTCAATGTCATTTACCATTTTCTCCAATTTTTGTGTTTATTTATATTTTATTTACCTTTATTTATTTTTGTTTATTTTCTCAAACGGAAGGACCCGTAGGCCACTGGAACCGTGCGCAAAGCAGATAAATGATTTAATGTTCGAAGCGAAACATAGTCAACTTACAGTAATAAAAAAGAAAGACTGGACGCACGCTAACAATTTTGAAAAGTCGACTTGAATAATGAAGCATCTAAAACGAAAGCGGGAGAGTGAGAAGCATATTGTGTAATATAATTATTTATTTCCATAAATCCTACATCGTCAACAATTTAACTTGCTTCGATGTCCCCTTGTGACAAACAGGAACATGCAGATGGCTGCAACTTGCTAATATTATATCGGTAAGCAGGTTGAAATCGACTGGGCCGATGATTTTTAGCAGATGTAACAATTTGTCGAATCCCAAATGGTCAGTTTGCTTAAAATAAATAACTAGCATGTTAATAATGGATAATAGTTATGTAATAACCCGCTTGACGAGGGGTCGAAGTTTTCGCGTTTGTAACTCAGTTAGGAGTTCACAACCTTCTATAGAGTTTCTCTCATCTAATATCTCAAATTTTTATTATTTATGCGCTAGTTTTAATTATTTTACTTCAAATAAATTATTAAATAATATTTAATTTCAGTTGAATTTCTTCTTCTTCATCAACATTGTCAGAGTTCTCTTCACAAAACTTCAGTCAGCCAACAACTTCGATTCAAGAAGTCATAGACACATGTTAGTCTATAATATTACGATAATAATTAACATTATTAATTATAACCGTAATATTTACAATTATAATTAACGATAGCACTAGAACTTGATTGTTATCGGAAATAATCACATTTCAATTGAATTTAGTTTTAATAAAGAAACTTACTTCAATTTCTAGGGTGTTACAATGATGTAATTTATTATTTGAATAAACATTTGTTAAAAATTTTTTTATTTTTACTTTTATTCCAGGAAGTTGGCCAAATCGTCTCTTGTGTTGATTCCACTGTTCGGTGTTCCATACATGGTTTTCCTGGCGTTGGACGAAAGATATTGTCCTTCGTTTGACCTTCCAAAATTATATTTTGAGATGGTCTTCAACTCATTGAATGTAATTTAAAACATTATTAATTATATTTTGAGGTGATCTTCAATCATTCAATTTCAATTAGTGTTAATTTTCAATGATATGACGTCATAAATTAAAAATACTACTTTGTGATCCTACAATTGAAAATGTAATTGGTCAATTGCTGTCAATTAGGGAGAGAGGAAGTGGTTATCACTTATCACTTATCAGCTTATCAACGTCATTAAGTCATTGGAAGCTGGGATTCTGAATAAGCTCTCAATTGGATGCCTAATTTCAATATTAATTTTTAATTTTTAATATTTAGTATTATAATTATTTTTAACTAATTTAAATATGTAGTTTGATATATGTAGGTTGGAATGTGCAGATTAAAATTTGCAGGGTAAACAATTTATTAAATGTATTGCTAAATTGTATTTCCGTGTTTATATTACTGGATTTTTAAAAAAAACTTCGACGAACATTATCAAATTTTGGAAATTTTGGATTAGATTATAAATTCATTAGAACAAACTATTTTTTTTTGATCAATTTTGGTTTAAAAAAAGTTATGAATTAGAAAATCATGTAGCCTATGTTCAAACAAGAAATTCGTAAATCTTTCAATCCAGGGTTTCATCGTTGCTCTCCTGTACTGCTTCCTCAACGGAGAGGTGATATTTTTACATTAATTTCATTAATATTTTAATTTTCAATAAAAGATTTACTTATTTATCAACCATTAAAAATTAATATACATTATATTCAGAGTTTTATTAAATTATTTATAATTCTAAAACGATTCCCAACTTTAACCCAATTATTATCTTTCAATCCCTACACTAGTTGCAGTTGACATTGAATTAACCAATGATAATATTATTCTATTATAATATGCTGTTAGCCATTACTTATAATAATAGTTATGTAATACAATTATAATAATAAATCATGTTTTAAAATCATGGATTAAAATATCCAGGATCAAAATACTTTCACCATTCGGTCCACTAATGCGATAGAATGTTGCAATAATTCATAAGATGAAGTTCAATAATTGACAGACAGGAGGCACATTTCCTCGTTTAGATAATGAGAAAAGTGGTTTATTGAAAACAGGCGGAGCATAGAGCCTATTTATTTATAAAAAATAATTTATTTTAAATTTTATATTTAATTTAGCAGCGATCAATTAATTAATCTTTGTAAAATCGATTAAAAACTTCAGGTCAAATAATATTTAGGAATAACAATCATTATCGGGTTGGCGTTCCTGCATGCAACTGTAACGGCAAAGGTCGTAATGTGTCATGTTCGCAACCCAGCCAGGGAGCGCCCTCGGGTAGGGGCGCTATATAAATGGCGGAGTGATTAAAAAGTGCCTTGACATCCCGTTCGTATACATAAGGCACTCAAAAGATCGGATAAATACAAATAAGTACAAAATACAAATCATGACGAATTCATTAAAATGAAAACAATTCAATTAATAACATTAATTTAACATTACTTTAAATAATTTTTAAAGAAAGTTAAGAAAAAACTTGTATTTCCTTTTCAAGGTGAAAGCGGAATTGGTAAAGAAGTGGAGAAGGGCAAACTTACACCTGACTTCGAGAGGATTCAGTCAGAGGAAAAGCACTCTGACAAGATCCATAAACTCCAACGCACACGGAGTGGTTCTTTCTAATACCTTCGACACAACTGCATTTCAAGACGAAACTGTTGAGGACTTCATCAGGAACAACAACGGTTCAAAGGAGACTCACCTCACGATGAAGAAATCGAACCACTTGGAGATGAAGGTCATGAACAGAATCCCACCGAAAAACCAGCCGAAAAGAGCTTTCGAAGACGGCTTGGAACACGGTCACCAGGTTCAAAAAGTCGACGAGACAGAATCAGTGAGAGGAGAGAATGAGATACAAGATGAATATGATGAAAAAGAACAAATTGAAGATGAAAAAGAGTTCAATCAACTTCTCCAAACTCCAGTCACCGACAATATGGAAAGAAATTTGGTTGGAAACAAAACTGGTCTGAATTCGAATCGTGGATCGAGATGTTCTGAAGAAGAAGAAGATGATGATGATGATGATGATGATGACGATGATGAGCATGGCGAAGGAAAGAATTCAGTTTACATAGAAATGGAAAAAAGATGTAAGCTTCAGAACGTTGAGAACGTAGCGTCACAGAAGGAATACAACAATAACAACTACACCAATGATCATCCTAAAACGAGTGTTGTTTGAAAATCGGACCCACTTACTGTTAAATCAATTAACAATTTGGTTTTAGTTTATTTATCAACAGTTTATTTAAACAATTTAATACTGATGTCAAACATCACAAACGGGTTATCAATTTCATTTAGCATAGGAAGCCATGACATTCATCTTGACGTATCTTCTCGGTTTTAAATGTTGTGATCGTGTTCGTGATTTTGTGTTTTTAAAAAGTGGAATGTCATTGTCAAGTGTCGGTGCCAGGTTAGAATCGATATCAAGATGTAAATGATTGATTGTGATTATGATGATGAGGATGATGGTGATGGTCATGATGAACTAACATTAACTAACGCGTAACTACATTCTGATGAACTCGGTGATATCATGTGACTATCTCATCTGCAGCTCTAAATAACCCTCAACATCTTTAAGCATTGCAACGCTTGCTCGAGAATATTTTCATTCAGAACCTCGATTGTGTAATTAGAGTCATCAGTAATATCATCATAGTTATTATTAATACTATTAATTATAATGACTATTATCGATATTTCATTAATGTTCACTATCATTAATAACTATTATTATTAACAGCATTAAAAGGCATGCTGCTTGGTATAAAAACGCAACACCTGTTCTGCTTTTCGTGTTTATGAAAAAGTACAGTAGCTTAAAAAGGAGATTCTAGTGGCATAGCTGTTGGATGCGGGCCGCATCGGGTGACACCATCAAATCAAATCAAATCAAATCAAATAAGACAATCTTTATGGTGGCGTAAGTCCGAATCACGGGACCTCAAGGCCACCGTATAAATGCGTCTTGAGAGACTTTCTAAAGCCTTCAATGGTTGCTGCGGATGTGACCTGAGGTGGAAGTTGATTCCAGATCCTTGGGCCAGCAACCGTAAACGACCTGTCCCCAGCACATTTGAGTCGTCCGGTCGGAACGAAGAGGAGTGACGTCGAAGATGATCTAAGTCAGGTAGGTCACGGAGGCGAGTCACTTTCGATGCAAGATACGGGGGAGCCATATTTTTGAGGCACTTGAAAACTAGAAGTGCCACTTTGAATTCAATCCTGCGTTCGATCCCCAGCCAATGGAGTTCATCGAGGATGGGGTGATATGGTCATATTTGTGTTTTCTCATCACAAGCCTGGCAGCTGCATTGGCGACGGATTGCAGGCGATGAGTTAGAGTTTTGGGTAGCCCGACCATAACTGAGTTACAGTAGTCGAGCTTGGAAAGGACTAAAGAGGTGACAAGTGCTTTAGTCGCGAACGACGGAAGGTGTGCCGCAACAGCTCGGATCTGTCACAGCATCATGAAGCACACGCGTGTTATATGGCCGACATGAGCTTGCATGGTCAAGTAGGACTCCAGGAAGACACCGAGGTCTCTAACTAAGAAAGATGGCGAAATCCAATCATTTCCCAGTCGTGCAGGCGCAGATGGGCACTGGTGACTACGACGGCGGGTTGTAAACCAAATGACTTCCGATTTGTTTGAATTGAGTTTGTAGGCGACTCGATTTCATCCATTGATAGACGTCGTCAACGCACGCCGAGACCAGCGTGGAAAGCTCTGCAGCGTTGTTGACATCACAGTGACCATAAACCTGCGTGTCGTCGGCATAGAAGTGTGATCGCAGCCCATGGCTGGCGATGATTCTTGACAGGTCAGCAGTATATATTGAGAAGAGGGTTGGACCGAGAACCGATCCCTGAGGAACACCGCAGATTGACAAAACCCTCGACGAAGTTGTGTCACCAATCTTAATCTGGCATTCTCGTCCGTTGAGATAGGACCGGAGCCAGTTGAGTGNTCCCTGAGGAACACCGCAGATTGACAAAACCCTCGACGAAGTTGTGTCACCAATCTTAATCTGGCATTCTCGTCCGTTGAGATAGGACCGGAGCCAGTTGAGTGCTGGTCCGTCGAAGCCAAAGGAATACTGCATGTCTTGCACGGTCAATAACAGAAAATCCTTTGGAAAGAAAACTTCTAATAGGCAGCGAGTCAGCATCATGCCACGTCTCAGTCAGCAAAAGAATGTCGATTCCCCGGTCAGCTCTCAGGTCGAGGAGATAGTCGAATTTGTTGTTGGGCAATCTGATGTTGAGCAGACCGAAAGTTGAATTTTTCCTGACAGATTTGGCAACCCTACTCCTCCGACCGGCTCAGCGACCTCTGTAATGGCAGAAGATGTGAGCACCACTTTGCAACAAGCGAAACCTGCGTAGGGTAGCAATAATGTGAACACTAGGACGAAGAGAGGCACTTGTGAAAGAAAGCATTTGATCACGAGTAAACGAAGTTGTTGACAACTTTGGAGGATAGGCTAGGCAGTCACCCGAGCAGGTAGACATTGTACGAGAGTCGATTATTTAACCAGCGACAGTTTATCAAACCTCAGAACTCCAACAAACTCGTCACAAAACATGTCGCAAACATATTTAACTGTAGAAACGAAGAATATC
>MPNW01000423.1:0-46373 GCA_011800805.1 Hirudo medicinalis
ATGGATGTCTTAACCCATTCTTATCAAATTTATTTATGTATACTAATATATTTACAAATGCATTGTCTGGCCAAAAACTTGAAATTAGAGGTCTAACGTTTGGATTAGTTTTAGAAATAAATCAAACGATTAGTAATTTTAAAATTAAGTTCAAGGTCTACAAAGATCCAGAACAGAACAGGTTTACGGAAGAATTTTACTTTGGAAAGATCAAACTCGTCGTCAACGATAAAGATGTTGTCATCCAACCGCCAACGTACTATGGAGTTGGTGAGCGATATTATGACTTTGAATATAGCAGATCGATTGATAAAAAAAAAATAAAAATATAAATGAATAACTTTGATTTTAAATCAATTTCTTTATTCTGGATTGCTTGAAACCCTTTCAGAACCAGATTTATCGCTTGCTGGTGACCTCATTGGAATGGTAACTTCTGTTTGTAATTACATTCTTCTCCCTTTTATTTTGCCTACAAATTCTTTACAAATGAAATGATAGGACCGTCAAACCGCTGTCAGCACAATCAGTGAAACATTTCCAGATGCCAAGGTAAGCTTCAAATTGTTTTCTCTGTCACAAAAACTATACTTGGCATAAATATCATTTCATTTCATTATATTTTCTTTTAAAGTTAACAGAGATATCTTTTTTTTTTTATTAACTTGGAATAGTATACATTAACTTCTAGAAAAACATTCCGTAGCATAATAAACATAAATCTATAAACCTAAATATTAAATCCTGAACTGCTACTTTGTTTTTTTGGGTTTTTTTTTTTTTTTAGATCGTTGTGCAGACTGAAGATGGCATGATTTCTTCGCAATCCAACAATAAAGTGAAAGATTACATTCTCATTGTGATCTCGCAAAAGGACCAAAAAGTCATCGAGCCGCCGAAATTCGTCAGAGTCCTTAAGAATAATTAAGTACCCTCCCAGTACCCTGTTCGCAGTTCTGGAGAAATTATGCTTTAAAATCTCACAAAGAAAATAAATAAAAAGGACATTGTTAACATTGGAGTTTTGTTGTTTATTTTTAGCGCCTTCCCGTTAGCTTAACGTTTGTTTCTTAATTTGCGACACAAAAGTGTTCTACAGTTAAAATTAGTTACTTTACAGATTTAAGATTGATATTCTTAGCTCCCACGAATAGTTTGGGGGAAACAATTATGCCCGTACCGAAATGGAAGAGGCCATTTTGACTAGCCGTAATTGATTTACTTGGATTGAGGTTGTGATTGTAGCTTGAAGTCTAACGAGGATAGCTTGCAGTCATTGACTTTCATGTCTTTTTTAACTGACTTGAAAAAAACAACAACAATCGAAGTACAAAGAACCGATTGATATTGTCGAAAGACCATTGTTAGAATGAAAACATTTCTGAGGCTTTACAGACGCAAAAAGCGTAGATCCAGAATCTCAGGACGAAATTTGAAGAATTCACCAGGAATTCTTTCAAAATATTTGAAAAGAGTCAACAAGTTACCAAGGATTCCTCAAGTTTGTTTAAAAACAGTGTGGAGGGTGGAGATGTTGGTGTCAGATGTTCAAAGGTCTGTAGTAGAAACAAAACAAACATTGAACTTAACAGTGAAAGGATGGTGAGGAAGAATAGTATAGTGGCATACAATATACCTGAGAATGAGTCAAACTCAAAATCTATAGACAAAGAAAGTATATTGAAATTGTGAAAAGAATTTACCAACATGGATATGGAAAAAGAAATTGTTGAGGTTTTTAGAATGGGAAGAAGAACAAACACCAAGACCTTTTGAATAAATCATGTTTTGATATAAAATTACTAAAAGAAGTTTCCTGGTACTTTTTTAATCAAAATTACAGGTAATTAAAAGTAAACAATTTTGTGATACATTCACACATTCATGACCTATCAATCAATCAACCAATCTATCAATCAATCAATCAATCAATCGAATCTATCGATCAATCAAACAATCAATCCTGCAGTTGATCTTCCACTATACATATTTGCTAACCGGATTATTGGATCATTGGGTCATGATTCTTCCAAAGTTCTTCCAAAATAAATAATTTTCAGATTATCGTCAGAAGCATAGAAACCGGCAACGTGGTCTGGGAAGGGCTACAAAATAACAAATCCTACATTCTTTTGAAAGCCTCCGATGAAACGTGAAAAGTCAATAATGACAACAAAAATCTATTTTTTGACATAAAAAGTTATTTAATATGAAATTTTATTTCCAATTTTCTCTATTATTTCAAAACACCTTTTGTCCATTGGCGAAATTAATTTTTTTTATAAAGTCTGCTTCCAGATTATTCCAGGAGGTCCTGATGGCATCTTCCAACTCTGATTTAGAATTAAATTGTCTTCCATCTTTGTAGATCAGTCTTGACAATTTAACCCAAGCATTTTCAATTGGTTTGAGGTCAGGATAACGAGCCGACCAACTCAAAACGTTTTATGTTTCTCTCTTGGAAAAAGGTCCTTGTCAGTTTGGAAGTGTGGATTGGAGCGTTATCCTGATGAAATACATAATTAGCACCATACATCCTCTCAGCAAAATGCAGGAGATTATTTTCGAACACCTTTAATATAATCTGCTTATTTTTGCTTTCCTTGTAGAAAGGCTAGATCAGTGAGTCCATCATGTGAAATCCCTGCTATTCGTGGAAACATGGCTCCATGATTTCTGCAATAAAATAACTTTTTACCTAATCTGAAGTCACGCCAATAAAATTGATAACCATCATCAGGTCCATCTAGATTGAATTTTTTTCATCAGAAAAAATTATGTCGATCCAACCTTCTCTGTTTGATAACATTTTGGCCCACTGAACTCTTGCAATTTTGTGATGTTCTTGTGGAACTGGAACCTTCAATCTCTTTTCATATTTTAAAATCTTGCTCGCATTTATGTAATTTATTACTGTATTATTAGAAACAGTTAAATTTAACTCTGTTCTTAGCTGTTTGACAGAAAATTTACCTGATGATTTGCTCACCAGCAGTCTCTCCTGTTCCGGAAGACAATTTTTATCTTTCTTCTCGGAGATTTCTTGGTTCCATAGTCTTCAGGAGCATTCAATTAATTTGAAATAACATTAATTGACCTGTTGAGCTCTTTAGCAATCCTCGATCTTGAAAAACTGGCTTTCCTGAAGGCTTCAATCCTCCTCTTCTCATTTTCAGTCAATGTTTTACCTCTACCCATCACTAAGCCACTATTAATGAACCAAAAAAGAAAATTTCTTAAATTTATCATGTTTATATACCTCAGAAACCTGCTTTGAAATTCCAGAATAGGTGGTCTGGGAAGGGCTACCGAAGAGCAAATCCTACATTCTTTTGAGAGTGTCCGAGGACGGTATTATGCTTGTGGAACCACAATACATGTATGGATGAACACCACAGCACTCTGACAATGCAAAGAGCACTGGATGAAAAAATCATATTCATTGATTATTTTTTATGTTCTAAGTTTTTTCTGTCAGCATAAATATAATATGGAAAATACCAATTGATTACTATAATTATAACTAATATTATTACAAGCTGTGACAACGAAGCTTTCTACGTTTGTATTTAGACGATATTTTGAGAGCTTTATGTATCCCAATTGGATGTGAAGACTATAAGATTGCCCCATTTTTATAGAGCTACCCTATGCAATAGCGTTCCTTGACAGAATGGGTTGGGTCCGTTAACATAATCGCATACAGAAGCGCAAATTATTGAGCCAACCAGCACGACACGTTTCTCTTATTCAATATGTAGAAGATGCTCAAATACATGGGGTGAGTAAAGAAGTTGCTTCATATTCAGAATTGATTTGTATTGAAATAGAAAAACATGTTTGCATCCAAACCTCGCTCACCAAGAGGAATGATAATCAATGTCAATGAGATCAATAGGTTTGAAATCAGCCATTTTGTATTACATATTAACGATGCCAACGACGAGCTATGAATAAATATGTTCATTCTTATCAATGTTTGGATGTTTTTACCAGTTTTCATTCAAAATTTTTATAAAAATTTACAGTTTCTACTGCTTCGTTATCTTTCTATTCCTTGTACATTTATTAAATACTTTAATGATAATAAGATTTAATGATCGGAATGGAGTGATAACGAAAAGGTAGAAAATCTTACGAAATTAACTGCCAGATATAAGGAATGCAAAAATATAAGTTGATTGTAAAACCAAGAAGACTGTACTATTACATATACAATAACATTAAACTATTTGTTACGATTAGAATTATTTAATAAATAAATTTCACCCCATTATTTACTACCCCATGGCTTTTTGCAAACTAAAATCCATCAGATCAACAAAAACATCTAGAAATCCACATGCAACATTTTCCAAAACAATGAAAATCATTGAAACATATGAACTTTCTTGCCAACGGCAAAAAGTGAATAATGTCAAGGTGTGGCACTAAATCACGCGATGCAGACAGGTGTTTCTTTCTGATTGATTCTTTATAATAATTTCCGTCCATAGCTTTGTGAAACGTAAGAATTTGAAGCTGTGATCAACCGAGTAGAGATGAAGAATTTTATCACACTCGCAGTCGTTAGCTGTCTTGCTGCAGGTTGATATGACGTTTGAAAAATATAATTTTTCAGTTTTGTTAGTTTGTGAAACTTATTACAGTTGGTTTCGCATAATAAAAGGTCACTTTTGAAGTTATTAAATTCATGATTTAGTTTAACTTTGACTTTCAGCCACTTATGGAATGATAATCATGCCAGAGGGCTACAAGGATAACTCGAGAACTTTCGACGGTTACGTAAACCAGGTGTGTACAAAGTTAAGCTGTGTTTTTGTAGGAATTCTGTGTTTTGTCCAAATATTACAATACAATGTAAAGGATCAAATGTTATATTTATTCAAAAGTATTCAATACGATATATATTATCTAAGACATCAATAGCAAGCTTTTATGCCTTAATGAGAAATATCGATTAATTTCAAGGCTAGAGATGATGTTGAAAAAAGTCTGTCGCTCATATTGCCAAACGTTCAGGTGAACAAAAACTTTGATTATGAAACAACAAAATCATCTTGCATGGATGTATGATGTGGTTTCAACTAGATGTTTGTTTAATTAGATCTCGTGAGGCGATCACATGATTTGAAAATGGAAATGTTTGATTCATTTATGTAGCGTAATCCGAATAATAAATTTAAGATTCCGTTCATTACCCAAACACTATGACATCCTTCAGAATAAATTTAAATATGACTTTCATCCAAATACATTTTGGACCAAAAACTTTAATTTTATTAATTATAAGTCTATTTTTTGGAATAGTTTTAAGGTTAAACGATCAAACGATTTTTTTTTATTTCAAAATGAAGTTCAGGGTCTACAAAGATCCAGAACAAAACATGTACTCGGAAGAGTTTTACTTTGGAAAGATCAGACTCGTCGTCAACAATGAAGATGTTGTCATCCTACCGCCAAAATTCTTTGGAATTGGTGAGCGATATTATGATTTTGAAGATAACAGATCGATTGATAAAGAAATAAAAATGTAAATGGATAATTTTGATTTTAAATCCAATTTATTTATTCTGGATTGTTTGAACATCCATTCAGAACCAGATTTATCGCTTGCTGGTGACCTCATTGGAAAGGTAACTTCTGTTTGTAATTACATTTTTCTCTCTTTTATCAGAGAAAACGTAAAATGATGTTGTGATAAAAACATTTTGTCTACAAATTCTTTACAAATGAAATGATAGGATCGTAAAACCGCTGTCAGCACAATCAGTGAAAAATTTCCAGACACCAAGGTAAGCTTCAAATTGTTTTCTCTGTCACAAAAACTATGCTTGTCATAAACTTAAGTCTAAATATCATTTAATTTCATTATATTTTCTTTTACATTTGACAGAGATATCACAATTTTTTTTATTTACTAACTTGGAATAGTTTAAATTAACTTCTATAAAAAACTAGCCGTAGCTTAATAAACTTGGATCTAAAAACCCAAATAAATCCAAATCTAAACCTAAATATTACTACTTGGTTTTTTGGGTTTTGTTTTTGTCTATTTTTATTTATTTATTTTTTTTTTTTTTTTTTAGATCGTTGTGCAGACTGAAGGTTGCGTGATTATTTGGCAATCCAGCAATAAAGCGAACGATTACATTCGCATTGTGATCTCGCCAAAGGACAAGAAAGTCATTGAGCCGCCGCAATTCGTCAGAGTCCCTAAGGATTAATCAAGTACCCTCCCAGCATCCCTGCTGACAGTTCCGGAGAAACTATGATTTTTAAAATATCAGATAGAGAAAATAAATATAAAGCTATTGTTAAAGATATTGTTAATACTGTTCATTTTAAACTAACGACTTTAAACTGTCAAATAAATTATTATTATTTTTCATTTTCCTGACCAAAACAATCAAAAGCAATCTGCTCAAATAGACAAACGTCAACCAAAAATGTTTAGAGTCACCCAACATGGCTCGGGATCACCACGAGACTAAGAAGTTAAAGTTACTTAACTATGACTTTTCAACAACGTCATTGTTCCTTAAATATTCTGTTGCTCTCAATATCGTTCAATGGAGTCAAGATAAATTTCACATTGTTATTCTTCGTGATGAGCAGAGTGGATAAGAAGCAATCCGTGGGCTTCTTTCTCCCTGTGGACGATGGCGTGGAAGGACCCTGGTTGTCCCTCCTTCATGTTGTCCACTTGTTGGCTTCATTCTTTGAATTGAGTTCCTTTTGTTTTTGAAGCCACAATTTTTGCATTCTTCTCTGTCTTCCTTTGATAAATCTTGACTGAGATTAACCCTTTTGAATACTTCGCTGTTTTCAGTTTAGAAGCATTTTCCAGAATGAAATTTTTTTAATTCTGGCTTTCAAATTTAACCAAAAGTGGACTTGATCTTGGTTCTTTATCCACTTTTCTCTCCATTCTGAACATGTCCTCTTTATCCATTTTCTTGTTTGATATTTTCTTCAGGAGCTTTAAAGTGAGTTCTTTCTCTTTAACTTTTGAATTGTCACTTTCTTCTGGCAAGTTGAAGAAACCAACTTCAACTCTCTCATCATTTCTTCCGATTCCTTGCTGTTTCTCTGATAATTTCTTAAGGCCCTCTTCATTTTCTTTCAAACACTCGTCTAAACGAAGGCCGAGCAGTTTGGCTACTGAATTTTTTTCTTGTTTCTCGGACCCGGCGTAATTTTTTGAATTCAAAATTTTTCCTCCGAACAAAAAAATCGTTTTAAGTTCCAAATTTTCTTCAATTTTTGAAACGGATTTCATTTCGAATCTAAGGAACAGCTACGAAACCTGTTTGCACGAGCGATAAAAATTATTATTAACATCATAATTATCATTAACATCACAATTATTATTAACATCATAATTATTATTGTCATCATAATTATTATTGTCATCATTATTTAAGCCTGCTGCGATAATCATGATTATAATTTGGCCTCAACAAATGTCGTTCTTCCAAATTTATTCCAACAAGAATGATTACAAGAATGGGAAAGGTGGGCAGACGTAACTAATTTCCAGCTGGTAGAAAATTACATGTAAACAATTACAATGCTTTATTATAGTTATGTAATTACGTTATTATTGTTACTTTTGCGAGCAGCAATCAAGACCAAATGGCAAATTTTATCGTAAGTTCAAAATCGCTTAAGATTTCAATCACTCAATTGGTCAGAAATAGAAACTGATTTAAGCTGAATGACAGACTCAAACAAATGTTGTCATCCAACTGAAATGTTTGCGAAAGCTGCTGATCAAACATCTCAGAAATCCACGCCTAAAGAATTTTCGAAAACTCTTTAAAAATAACCATAATTGCGTGGTTTATGCTGTCTACCGAAAAACTTTTCGGATAAAATCGTGCAAATCAAGGTACCCTCCGAGGAATTTTTGCAATTTTCTTTTATTATTTTTCATATTTTTATTGTAGATATTACCTATCGTCATTGGGACAATTCCCGAACTTGATCGATAAGTATGGACGAAATTGCTCGTCAGCTGTTCGTTCGTTTGATTCACCTTTCATTAGTCACCGTATTAAAAAACGCATTCCTTTACCTCTCTTCACACCTGCCCCAGGCATAATTTCATAATTTCATAATTTAAAAAAATTATGACAGGCTTAAATAACAAATATTAAGCTTAAATATTCTAGCAGCTTTGCAGTCTCAAATCAAAAGCTATCACGACATGTACTCGGACGACCTATCGGATGTAACAACAAAGTCTGAATGAATAAAAATTTACGTCTGCAGTCGTCAAATAATTTCAATGGTTTACTTGTATATTTCTTCATTCAGTCCGCCGCAATCCCACGTCGATATTCTGCTACTAATTTATACTTCACCTGATCGATGAATGTTTCTCAGGCTCATTAGATTTTTTACGCTTATTAAGCATCCTGCTATGTCTGATTTGAGATTAGTGATTGGAGAAATGACTGGCACAAGCCAACGAAGAAATAGGCAACGACTTCTGTCAGATAGTGGGTAGGGGTATGATCAGGGATGGAGTTAGGTACCAAAAAGTCGCTGACTGTGAGTTTTTGGGTTTTGCCCGTCACTTGGCCAACGATCTTTTGATGTTACTGAAAGCAACGGATAAACGCGAACATTTTCACAATAAAATATTCTGTAATTAATATAGTTTTTAGATGAATTCAAATGCAAGACATCAACAAACCAGTGTATAAAAAAAAAAGAAGCTATTTTGAATGCTAGCATGCTGTCGGAGCCCTTGTAGGAATGAATGAGCTGCAGTTAACCCGGCCACGGCGAGCGTATAAAAGGCTCTCTGGGATTGTTACATTCACCAAAACCTGCTTGTCGCTCGCTCGGTGTTGTCGGACGAACTCTTACAGGTAGTTTTGTAAAACATTTGTCAGATTTTTGAATAATTCTAAAGAATTTAATGTAACTGTTGTAGACATGATCGTGCTGGAACCCGGATTCAAATCTGTTTCCAAAATTTGGAAGGAATACGTCAACATGGTAGAATAACTTATCTCTTTTATAGTCCTTCTCACTTTCATTGACTAAACAAATCTAAATAATCGACGTTAAACAATCACATTAATTACAAAATAGTGATCATCAGTGATCATCATATTATCTTCGATTTGAAATTTTATGTCAGCCTCGGAGCGAAGTTGAAGAAATTCTGAAGAAGGAACTGCCCAACGTCGAGGTGGTCTCAACTCAGATTTGGTTGCACAGATATTAAAGCCATATTTGCCATCCAAGCCCAATTCGTACCAAAATTAATTCACCAAAATCATTAAATTTTCAGTTCAAAGTATTTGAAGAAGAAGAGTTCAAATATTGCTCTGAAGAATTTTACTTCATGAGGATTGCACTTGTGGTCGACAAGAATGGAACTGTGGTCTGTCCACCAAAATTCTTTGGAGCAGGTTTTTTCGTTTTTGTTTACAAATTGAGCAAATCAAATCAAATTGATTTTACATCTTGAAGTTTGACTGGAAACTTGCAAATTTCAGAACCAGATTTTAGCCCCATTAAAAGTCCCATTGGAAAGGTATGTCAATTATTCATTATAATTTTTATATGTTGAGTTCTCTTCATCTTAAGCATGAATAGATCAATTTTTATTAATAATTTGCATTGGTATGTAATGTTATGTAGCATAAAATTACACTAAAGCCTGCTATGTCTCTAGAACCATCATAATGAATTCTTAAACTGACATTATGAGGTCATTAACAACATATTTACTCAGAAGCTCTCAGTATATGCCAGGTTTCTTTCAATCCTTGGGCCTTTCAGTTAGAAAAATATTTGGCCCCAACTGCCTTTAGAGTGGACGACATATTTTTATAAAATATATAATTTCTAAAGACATAAATAATTTTTGCAACACTTCAAAACGTTGACGACTCAGTTCTGATTAATTGTCTGATCAAATCGAAAACAACAAATGACACATCACTCATCTCCTTCCTGCTTTCGCTGAACGCTCGAGCTTCGGGCAATTTTCTCTCGAATTGAATGTAAACACAGAAAAGGATGCATCTAAAGCGCCATTTTCAGAAATATTCTCGAATGGCAAATTAATTTCGCTTTTAATCTTTGGATCAAGCTAGCAAAAAGTTGTTTATAATAAATTTCTACAGAAACTTGCATTTTAATTCGAGGTGTTCCAACAGATTAAATTACGTAACAACACAGGTGTATGTCTAATAAGACCTAAGCCATGGAAAGATCAATCAAATCAACACTAGATTTTTTTATCGAAACGCCTTTCATCGGTGAATTTATTTCAGACTTATCAGAATGTTTGCGATGAAATCAAGGCGAACATTCCGAGTGCAAAGGTAAGTTGTTCGTGTTTTTGTTTTCTGCTTGTAAATAGGCGGATGCAGATCCAAGGAAAACCTGACTTCCTTCTTCCTTTTTGGATTTTTCTTTCGATGTTTTGATGTTCAGTCCAATGATGATCGATGAGTTGATAAACTTAAAAGCTAAATTCATGTTATAACTTGTGCTTGATTAAGCACAAGGATTTTATTGACTATAAAATATAATACATTATATTATACAATTTAATTACTCAACAAATGATGAAGGTTTATTGCTTAAAAAGGGTTGCAAATTAATTTCTCAAATTAAACCAGGTTGTAGTCTCAGGAAAAGATGGACAGCACAAATGGTGCAACAAGGAGGGGACTGAGCACTACATCCTCGTCAAAGTTGACGACCATGATAAAGTTTCAGAAGCGCTCAGTTACGTCAGAGTTAGCAAATAAATGTAGAAAGCCATTGGGAATAACTGAAATATCATTCCAGCTTCGCATATAATCACCTAGCCTTACTTGTTACTTACGTCAGAGGCTTCAAATATTTTTGTCTCTCTTGGAGAATCTCAGCGTTTGTTTATTCCCATGTTTTGAAGGTTTCATAGCATCCACCGATGTTGATTTATTTTGGATCGATTTGATTTCTTTGGTGAAAGGTTTACAATTTCTTAAAAGCGGCCTCTGATCAACGAAACCATTTTGATTCACACGAGCAGAATTTGTCCTGATTTTGTTTGCCGCAAGGAGCATTTCATAACGGTACGTAAACTAAAACTTATCATCGCCAAGTAATAAAAAAATTGAATTTCTGTCGGTGCAAGGTTAAAAAATAACACCGTACGAGTTCAGAATAATAAATTATAACGAATTTTATTGATTGCCACATTTCAAATACTCTGATTTTTTATAAAAGCTTTCGAAATCAGCTTCATGTTTATTTCACGAGCTCAACTATTCTTCGAAACAAACCAATCTTTTATTGGTGGCCTCATAAAACCAAACAAATGATGCTTAAGAGATTAAAACTTAGCGATATTATGGACCACAAGACGCTGGACAATATAACGCTATATAACGGCATAACAGGATAAGGTGATATTGAACTAACTTCAAGTTGTGCATTTTTTTGCCATGAACATTTCTGCAAAAACCAGCGGGGACTTCAACTCTAGCGACAGCAGTGGCTATCGGTCTTTGGACAACTCTTGGCAAGACAGCGCCAAACAGTGCTATTTAGGCCAACTGAATATCGACGTTAAAACCGTCGGCAGTCACATCTGCGTTCGTCTCACTGCCGTAGAGATCCCAAAGGTCACCGCCGAAGCAACTTATTTCCTGGAGATCTCGATTCTTCCTGCGAGTAAGTTCCAATCGAGATCCATTACCTCGGTGCAGCATTCACAGTGCAAAGCAGTATTGGACGAGAAGTTCATGGTCGATTTGCCCCTCAATTTTGAATCGAAGAGGCTCAAGATCGCTGCTTGGAGTTGCAAGGCCGACGGTGTAGTTGCCGGATGTCTAGGCTGCATGTCGTTCAGTCTACAAAGAGCACTGAGCGAACCTCGGATAGCATCGGGTTGGTATTACATCCTCGATGAATCGCTCGGGAATGAGAGACACAAAAAAGTCGACAGCCACTCACTGCGACTAGATAACTATCTTCATTTGGACAACATTTCTAGGATATTGGTGTGCAAGATCGCAGGAAGATTTGGATTTTCTCTCCTGGACTCGAGTCCTGCCGTAATCCACAACGTTAGTGATCATTCGTCAGCACGTCATCACAACGTCAGGGAAGGTGACGTCATTCTTTGCATCGACAACATCAACGTCAGTAGAATGACAACCTCCGAAGTTTTGACAATCCTCCAGAACATCGACTTGTTTGCCTTTCTGACGATACGAAGAAGTCCGAACTTTACCTGTGACGAGAACGAGGACAAGATCAAGAACGAGATCGTCTCCAAGCACGTCAAAGACTTTTATGGAGGAGCACAGAAACAGTTTGTCTTGAAGGATTCACGATTCGAGACACTAGCCTTACACAGTTACGGTTGGATCGACGTGCCAAGAGCACAGAACCTCTCGCTAGATCCTACAGGTGGTGGCTGTGTTGTGGCAAACCAGTCAAACTTGAACACCAAAAAAAAAATTATCTCTCCAGGGTAAAAATGGTCGCATCCATGATGAGGCGGCTGGTTTTAGGAAAAGCAAGTAGTTATGTTCTTGATGGTCAAACATTCAGTTTGGCTCTCGAAAAACGATGGTGATGATGGCTATTATTATTAATATTATTGTTATTATTATTATTTTTTAATTATTATTAGTTAATAATAATGCAGCTTTGAAAGAAGGTTCCCTCGTGATTAAGAGCTACTGAAAAGAGCAGATTTTCCAAGATTATTTGTGACTTAACAAACAACATTTAAAATAAAATTTGTCATCCTTCAATTTGTCTGTTTCATTAATAAGACTATTATTATTACTGTCATTATTATTATTATTATTATTACTGTCATTATTATTATTATTATTATTACTGTCATTATTATTATTATTATTATTATTATCATTACTATCATTATTATTATTATTATTATTATTATTATTATTATTATCTTTAATACTATTTGCTTTCACAAGTAGTGACTCAAGTAATTTAGCAATTTTGGTCGTCAACATGTTGTTATGAAATAAAGCCAGTCAAAATAGAATTTCGTTTAAACGGACTGAGCGATCGAGAAAAGATGTCATTCTCAATCTGGCAAGCTAGATTCTTGACTCTCGTGAAGACTTCCTTCAGTGCTTTCCTAGACACATCCTTCGGTGCTTTGTTGAACGATTCCAAGAAGTTCTTCAACCGATGAAACTCTAACATAACGAGGCAGTTCCACGACGTTCAGGTCGAAGTCCAGAGTTAGGTGGATGTAGTTGTTGGAGGAGATTCCTTCACTTGCAGCGGTAAAATAGTCCACTCCGTTCACTAGTTTGATAACAATCTGCAGAGAAGATATTTTCTTTGGACTTGATTTAAATTGAGAATAAATTTAAATGTCCATTCATTATCTTTTCGTAATAATAGCAATTATTATGCAATATTTTGTCGAGAGGAATGACGTTGCTCTACCTTTTCTTTAATGACAGATCTGAGGATTTCAAGAACCTCGGAGAAATTCTAAAATGAAAAAAATAAATAAATAAATACAAATTTAAGTGAACCAAGACATAAAATAAACGAAAATAAACTTAAATAAAAACAGAAATAAACTTGAATTGAATTTTTGAATTATCCAATCTGAACATTTTCCTGACTTGACAACACATCAAGGATTTTTGGCGCTTGACGTATCTGGCGCTCTGCGCTGATGCGCCCATACAAATAAATGAATACCATAAATATTTTGTATTGGATATCAAGACATTATTAAGACGTTGTTATTTTCTAATTACTACTGCTATTATTATTGTTATTAATATAATTATTATTGTTATTATTATTACTATTATTATAATTATTATTATTATTATTATTACTATTATTATTATTGTTATTATTACTATTACTTCGAGCCAGATAAATTAAACTGTTACTTTTCCAACAAGATCTCCAAATCTCCTGAAATCGGGTTCTAGAAAATTTTGAAATTATGTTGTTAAAAAAGAAGAATTTGTTTTTCATTTCAATATTTATTAATAATTATACACACAATAATAATAAATTATTAAACAACAATATAATTAATTTTGTTCACGAAGAAAGGAAAATATATTTAAGGAAAAATATTTAGGCGTGCAAAAAATGATATTGATTGATTGATTGATTGATTGATTGATATGCAAAAAAAAAGCACAAGTACAAAATTGAAGAACACACCGTGACCGAAAAATTTTGGAGCCTGAATCACTTGGTTGGTTTTGTTGACCACGACTTTGATTTTGTTGAAGTAAAATTCTTCTGGAAGATCCTCTTCCTGGAAGACCACGAACTGAGGAAATAAAAAAGAAAAAATAATATTAGCACTAATAATAAATACAAAGTACATTTGCATAGCGCATAAGAGAAGGGCTGCCTAGAGGGGAGCAGGAGGCACGTGCAGGGGCCCGTGGCTGCTCTGCCTAGGGGCCCGAAATTTCTGGTCCTGCATAAGCGTAAAAACCAGGGGCGTTTAAAACACTTAAAATGACAACTGAATTACTGTAATTCCTATCGGGTTTGTTAAAAGCATAAGAGAGTATCATTAATACAATTCGCATCATTTACATCATTGGTAATTGGTATTAATAATCATCGGTGATAATATCGCTATTGCTAATCTGTTCCTTTATTTTTTGCCCAGAACAACAGTTGTAGCTACCTCAACTCCCGGAAACTCTGTCGAAAGATGTCGCTTCGCTTCTTCTAAAGTCTGACACAAATTAATGACGAAAAGTCAAAATATAAAACCGTCTTGATCAAATAATAATAATTATTTATAAAAAATATAAAACAAAAACTCCACAAACATCTATTTCTAAGTTTATTCGTGCCTTGTGTTTCAAAGTCAGGGAAAATGGGCTGATATGCCCATATATATCAAAGGTCAGTTCGAGAAATTATTATGGACATTATTTTTAAATTCGGACGAGGAGAAATTTTATTCAACTTAATTATTCAACAGGTTTTTATCCAAAAAATATATTATAAAAACTATTCGCAGTTGACGAATTGGGCCAAGTCGTCGAAAGAGAGGATCTGTTGGACTTTGAACGTGAAGAGCATCGAAATCGAAAAAAAAAAATCAAAGTCCATTAATCTCCGATTTACGAATTTTTATTTCGATTGAAAATGCTGCAAGAGTTTAAGTAGTTTCATGGATTTAAATGAATAATTTATAATTAACAGATCTTTTATTAGTGAGTTAAATATATTATTACATCTGATTTTTATGTAATTTAGACGCTAGATATTTTTTATTTTATTTTTTTTTCTTCTTATAATAAATTTGCATGACTTTTTATACCATCACACATTTCAAGATTAAAAGCTAAAAGGAAATATTTATTATTGAAGAGATTTTAACTTAATATCAGATTTCGAAATTTAGCTAAATATTGTCTAAGTTTTCAAAAGCCTTCTTACCGTTCCAATCAGTTCATCCCAGGTGTGAGTCACTTCCTTGTATCCAGGTGCCAATAAGATGGCACAGTTGGCTAACAGAAATTTATTGGTGAAATGTTACAATTACATCGAAATTGAAATCATGTTAGCTGCTTGAAAATGTCAACAAGTTATCTAAGGTGTTCTATTGTATTCTCTATGATTCGATCTCAATCCTAATTTTACGAGGAGAAAACCTGAATTTTAAAATCTTCAGCAATTAAAAACCATTTTAGAATCGAAAGATCAAAAGTTTAACAAAATCATGTATAAGCGAAACCTCCTAGAATTTCTCAGTTATAAATCAATATAAAAATTGGTAAAGATTACCAAAGGCGATCCCAATGACAAGATAAAATAAACTTAGCTTCATCCTATCGAGATAAATCTACAAGACCAATGTCTCCCTATCTAATTCTACGCTAATTGTCAACTAACTCGAACTTCTCAAGATGACAATGACCAAGTTGCAGTCCCTGTTCAATGTCATGCTGTGAGCTGCCTCCTCTGACTACTGCTGTCTCCTCTGACTCTGGTCTCCCCAACATGTTACCAACTTCAACCCGCTATTTAATCTGCTAAGCATTTTTTTAAAAAGGAAAAATCTAATGTAAACATTGCATTCTTAGCTGCTTTTGTATTGTGCCAAAATATAGACTGGAAATAAGGACATTTTGGGGATCTTTTCCAGATAAGCCCCGCCATTTTTTGCCAGCTCCAATCTGATGTCTAGACATTTGAATATTTAAACGCGCGCCATAAAAACAACTCCTTATCCGCCTCTAGGCTCATTTTGTGCAAAAATTTTCTACGTTCGGACGTAAACCCTGAAATGAACTTTCTGACGCTTTCGACTCTCATTCATTACAAGGAGACGGCAATACGTTTTTTGCAAAGCCACGGAGTGATCCATCAGCAACGTTTATGCAGCAATGGCCACCAAATGACACTTTCAACTGTTTCTGACAGGTGGAGGTGTAATGCCCGACAGTGTCGACAAGAAATTGGTCTTCGAAAGGGCTGGACTTGGCTGGAGTGGTCTAGGATGGAGTTCAGGACAGTAATTCTATTCATTTATTGCTGGTCCAAAAATCTGGCAACAATCAAATTCTGCTCAGAGGAATTATCTATCATTTCAGTTCAAACAGAGCAGAGAATCAATGTATTCAACAATTGGTTCCTCGTCCAATTACCTCCGACGCCCGCCTTGCTCGACTGTTGCAGCAACTCGTAGTTTTGAAAACAGATGCATCCACGAATCACACGTTGTCTCCAATTTATTCACCGTGAATTTCTGACCTTTGTATCGAAATTATTGGCTTAGAAATCCATCCCACTTCTGCATCTAATTTTACAGCTGATCGGATGCTCTTACCAACGGGGATTTGGTTTTTTGGGAATATCCCAGATCCTTTGGAACTAGGCAGGCCTGAGTCTTCCGTTTGAAGCGCAGTCACCATTGGAAACGCACCTCACCCGTCCGATCCAATGACTCCGGCATAAATGAAAAGAGTTTATTGCGAGCAAGAAAAAGTGTACACTTCCTTTTGTAGTCGAGTTTAAAATCGAAATAGGATGACATTGCAGTGGCGCGACAAATCGAAACTTTACGATCGCCCCAAAAAAACTTCAAAATTGCACGAGGCCGCGGCGTCTGCAAAAATAAATCCCTCGGACGTGTTTCAGCGAAAAGCAAGAATTCGACCTGGAAATCCCCGGAGAAAATAGAATCGATTCGTGCAAACGAATTTCCAGGTCCGGCTCGGTCGTAATTCTACCGGCATTTCGTCTGGCAGGCGATCGTGCAAAATTAATTATTCATAACAAATTATTATAATTAATTAGTAAAATTCATCAACTGGCTAAGGATCTAAAATTGCCTTCGGTATCTCGGAAGCTTGTTAGAGGGAAACATTGGAAAAGATGCAAAGGAGGTGAGCAAGGGCGTTATTATAAATTAACTATTATTATTATTATTATTATTATTATTATATTATTATTATTATATTATTATTATTATTATTATTATTATTATGTCTCAATGAAATACAAGAATCACGAGCAGCACTAGCACTTACAACAACGACGATGACGAGTAAATAAAAGAACATGTAAGAATAATAATAATAATATTAATTATAACAATTGATGATAATAATAAAAATAATAATAATAATATTAACTGTAACTTCACAACCTATCTGGAACTCTTCAACCCGTCTTTTTCGTGCACCCATTTATCAAGAACTGAGGCACCTCTGATGCTGTACAAACCAACAACAACAATAATAATAATAACAACAATAATATTAATAATAATAACGACAACAACAACAACAACAACAACAACAACAATGATGATGATGACGACGACGATGTTAGCTTTACGGGTTAATAGTTATTAGCAATGCTAATTAAGCACAACACCCTCTCAATTACATAATAACACAAAGGTAACTGAGGACACTTATTTGAGACCCTTGAGGAAAAAGATAAACAAAAACCACTCCAACGTAGAAAGTTGACGGAGCTCTCCTCATCAGCGACAATGATTGCAACAACGACAACAAAAACAATATTAATAACAACTGAGAACATTTATGTTGACAATAATAATAATAACAACAACGACAACAAAAACAATATTAATAACAACTGAGAACATTTATGTTGACAATAATAATAATAACAACAACAACAACAATATTAATAACAACTGGGAACATTACAATGTATATGTTGGCAACAATCATAACAATAACAGCAACAACAACAACAACAACAATAACAACACGGCAACAGTAACAACAGGCAATGGCCAGTCTCTCTTTTTATCTCTCGAAAATTCACGAAATGGGCAAGAAACGTTTCGTCGACAAGCTCACGAGCTGTACAAACAAATGTGAACAAATGTGAACGAGCACATCCACACGTCGCACCGACCAATGTCCGACCGATTGCTATCCAAATAATTACAAGGAATAATTAATTAACTACTACTAATAATTGCAAAAAATAAAATAATAATAATAATAATAGCGATAATAGTGATGTAACGGGCTCTTGCATAGCACGGTAGCATTCGAAAATCGTCGACGACGTCGAAACTCGTCTGGCGACGCCGACGGCAAAGTGGCGGCGACGACGCTAAAAAAAATCACAAAGAGAAGGGAACGCAACGAACGTCGAGTAAAATCGTCCAACGACCTTTCGGTCGCTTGTCCTTGCAAAAATTGTCACGAGGAAAGCAATGTTCAAGTCAGGAGCTAACAATAGCGGCGGGCTGCTATTGGCGGAGGCGAGTTCAGTCGATGTCCTGAGGAGGGACGAAGCCCGTTATCTCGTCGTAGATGATCTCTGCCGTGGGGTTTCGGAGGAAAATCGGATTCAAGGTTTTAAGGAAAAATATCACTTGACACTTTCAAAGTAATACTAAACTAAAAAAGCTTTTATTTTTACATTAATAATCAGAAATTTCAGGAAAAACAATTCAATTTGATTGCAATATTTTTTGCCCTTCAATCTGCCCATAAAAAGTATCGACACGACTCACTTTTCCACGACTGGATGTCGAGATCCTTCTCTTCCAGCGATTGGTCGAACTCCTCCGCAGTGGGTTCGTCATCGGGGTCGGAGTACTGGGCCAGGTAGGGGTGGGCGAGTGCTTCGATGGTGGTTATTCGGTGGTCGGGATCAAGGTTCAACATCTTCTCGAGGAGGTCGATGGCTGGTCGATACAATAAGATTTTGTTTTTATATATTTAGCTCCATGACATGTCCATGACATCCAGTACATCTATCATTGTTAAAGTGAGAGGAACGGGACAGAGTTTATCATTATCTTCCGATATCGTTAACAACACAAACGACCTCAAATGTTCTCGAGCACACGAAACAAATTCTAAATTTCAATCACCTCCCTATCCACTCACCCAAAGGGTTGGCACCCTGGAAGAAAGTCTTGAAATCCTTCTTGGGCATCGTGGGCAGAGACAGGACGAACCTTCTAGCCTGGATATTTAAACCATCATTATCATCATCATCGCCATCAGAAAATCATCCTTATCTTAATTTCATTGGTAATCCTCAATAGTCATCATCAATGTCATCGCCACCATCATCATCTCAACTTCGTACTAGTGTTTTCGATTTTTGGCAATTTTTTCGAAACTCGGGTTTTGGGTTTTTTCGCATTAAAACCCGGGAAGCCTGGTTTTCTCCAGGTTTTTCCATATCCATGTATAAACTTACTTACTATTGACAGCTAAAGAAGCCAAAGGAAATTTTATATACCATATGTAGACATATATAATAAGGTTAATAGAATTTATTTTCTGTAAAACTTTCGTAACACCATCATTGCACTCAAAGTGTCATCATTAAGTCGGTTTCTTAGTTTGTTTGCAAAAAGGGTCATTACAGAAAAAGCTCTTTCTGCTTCCACTGAAGCTGGTCGAATTGTTGTCAAACATCTGTAAAGTTTGTCCAAGTTTTCAGGTCTTTTCTTAGTTGCTCGAAACAACTGAATTTCTTTTTTGATGATGTGGGAGACAAATCCACATTCAAGTTGACTTTGTTGTGGGTCTTGCTCCTGCAGAAATATACTCAGCTCATCATACAGGGAGATTTCCATTTTAGAAACTTTTTTGTTCTCTTCAGCGACATCCTCAACTTCAATTTCAAAGCCGTCATCATCATCTTGGTCAGCTTCATTAGCCTTAAGCAAACGTTCCATTAAGTTTGTCGCAAGGGTAGTAATCTTGGTCTTCTGAATTTTGACACCAAACTCATCAAGCGAGACTCATCAAGGAAGTCTGCCAATTTCAAAAATTTATTCAGCTCTGGGCCAGCTCTGGATTGTGCCGATGTAGGACTCGAATTTCAAATTTTTGCATCTTTTCCCGAGAGAGAAATAAAAAATTAGCTACAGAGCAATGTTTAAGCTTGCACTTGTCTAACCAGTTGGAAATTTTTAAAACCCGGGTTTCAGGTCCATAAAATCTATGAAAAAACCTACTACAGTACCTCGTCGCTCGTGATCTTGGCAAGGAGCTCCTGGTTGGGTGTTCCTGTAAGTTTCATGGTCTTCTTCAGTTGGTCGATGTCTGAGGCAGACCAAGGGCATAGGAAGGACAACTTCACTTTTATCATCATCTACATCATCATCATCACTATCACCATTGTCACCATCATCACCATAATGTCAGCATGACCACGAGCATCATCATCACCACCATCATCATCGGAAAGGATACGATCAGTTCCTGGGAAGAGTGGCTTGCCCATGAGCAGCTCGGCGAGGATGCATCCGACCGACCACACGTCGACTGAGAGAGGAAAAGTGAATTGTGATTGAATTGATGACGAACTGCGCATTTATAATCGTTCGCTAGAAAATCTCCGCAACGATTATGCAATAGCATTAAATAAAGGTATGAGGTATAAATGACGTAATTAATTAATTTATAAAAAATAATAGGCACATAAAATGTGAACGATAACGATGAATATCAACAAATACTAATAAAACTGGCAATGAAGACATTGTGATAATAATAACAATAATAATAATAATAATAATAATAATAATAACAACAAATAATAATATATGATTCTTCACCAGTCTGGTTGTAGTGCATCCAGTTAAGCATTATTTCAGGGGCCCTGTACCAGCGGGTGGCGACGTACCCGGTCATCTCGTCGTCGGTGTGCCTGGCCAAACCAAAGTCAAGGATCTGCAGAAGGGAATGCAAAGTGGCCAAAAGCGAAACATGATGAAAATAATGGAGTTTTTTAAAAATTTATTATGCTTTAGAAATTATAATCCCATCCATTCTTAAAATACTTTTCACTCTCCTTCTACAAAGAAATGAGTTTATGATAAAAATCCTAGGAAATAAGGAACCAATTATTCAACTTTTTTTTTTCTTAACTTCATCGGAAGAAATCTTCGCACAAAATACTTAATAGTTAGGATGATGATGATGATGATGATGATGATGGTTCTAATGGGGAGACCTCAACAGCAACAATCGTAACGTGCAACGCTCGGAACCCGGCTTGCACCTCCACGACAACCCCGAGAAGGGGGAAGGGCCTACGTAAACGATTAACACAAAGCACCCGACAGTGTGCATATGCATATGGCGCTATATAAATGAGCAAAGATTAAAATTAAAATGCCGGACGTCCGACTGACGTAGCGATGGAAAACGTTCGCATCGGTGATATCCTCGAATCGATAAATATATCGCGGAGTCCATGTCGGATGTCGAGGGCAACGAGGAATAAACAACAAATGATAAGAAACAACAACAGCACAGAATATTTCTCTGGCTGGTTATAAAATTTCCCTCCAACGCTCCATTAATGGATGTTTCGATGAGACGGAATCCACTGATAAGATCCGCGATCTAAATCAGGGATCCGAGCATTCCGTCGCCAGGAAAGGGCTTTAGAATGGCGGTTCTTCTCACTCGAAGATGTCGAGTTCAAAACCAAGCTCGTGCCAAGTTCCAATTTCAATCGAGGACACGCTATGACCGAACACGTCCAAGTTTTTAATGATACCTTTGTATCATCGACTGCATAATAATAATTTTTAATTAATTAATTTTTAATCCCCACAAACTTTGAGCTCGCAGTCCTCGTTGACGGCGATGTTGCTGGGCTTCAGGTCCTGCAATTTGGGAAAAAAAAAAGAAGAGACTTTAATAATTTCAATCCTAAAAAAAGAAATTTTAATCATTTTAATCTTACTTAATAACTTAATGAGAATTAGCAATCGATCCATCGAAATTGCTAATTGTTAAAGTGCGACCTTTTTCCGTTGCCGGGACGCTCGGAAGGTTCTAGAACGTCTGGAGTGCTAAATTCTAGGTTGCTAAATTCATCTTTTCCAGCTCAGAACTATTTACAGATTGCTTTTGCTTCCACGAGCTATTTTTAGATCACTTCATAGGCTTCATTGATCGTGCCATTCTCCGAAGTCCATCCTCGGGTGGATTCACTCATTCACCGACTCACCACCGTTGCCAACTTTAGTCATCATCATCAGCATCATTATCATCATCATCATCATCAGAACCGCCCACCCAAACACCACGATTAATACCATCTTAAACCACCAAACCTTTCCTTTAAAACGCACAAAAAAAGTGAAGACACTTTACACAGTTCAAATGGTAAATTGAAAAACGGAAACGAATGGAAGGATCGAGAGTTACGACGACGACAATGATGACGACGATGATGATGACGATGGTGACCGAGGGGAAAGATCTACTTACCCGATGGATGATGCCTGCTGAATGGATGTACTGGAATGTGGAAAAGAACAGCTCAACAAACTGAACTACATTACGAACAACGCCAACGACGACAACAAAATTTAAAATATTAATTATCATTAATCGATAATAATAATAATAATAATAATAATAATAATAATGATGATAACCTTAAGACCCCTCAAGATCTGGTAGACGAGGAATTGCACGTGGTCGTCGCTGAGTCTCTGCGTTTTGACGATGTTGTTCAGATCGGCACCCATCAACAGGCTCACCATGTACCTTCAGACGACAAATTATGATTAGCATTATTAACTATAAATTGCGATATTACGATATTATTTCAAATGTTAGTAATTAATGCTGTAGTTGTCACTGGTATGGATGGATGGAAATTACAACAAGACAAAAGTTTAAGTCCTCTTACACGTCCTCAAAGTCCTTGAAGTTGATCGTCGGAGTGAAGACGTCCAGGAGTCCGATCACCTGCGGAATGCGAATGAATGAATGAATGAATCAATCAATCGCTCGTTATTGTATTTCACGATCATCGAACGAAACTGAAACACGAAGAAGATAACTGAGATGCAGAAGAAACCATGATGTGACGTCCAAAGGCAGAAACCCCGAGGAATTCGCCTCAGCTAGGAGGGCAACCCACGTAGAAGATGAATTGCGAGTATTTTTTCGTAATGAACGGACAAACAAGAAACCAAGCGAAGAGAGAAAAATAAATTGCAGATAATTTATTGTAAGTAAACATATTATTATTATTACTATTATTATTATTATTAACTATTGTTATTATTATTATTATTAATAATGGTAACACATCAAAGCAATTATGTTTTGCTGGAAGTTCAATTTTTAGTTTATGGCAGAAAATTGAACAAAATTTTGTGGCAATTTTTTTTCAAAATTTTACGAAGTTTTGAGAAAGTACTTTTTATTGCTCCTTTTTTTTTCTTTTAATTTTGAGTCAAGAAATATCTCTCCAACAAACAACATTATCATCATCATCATCATCACCACTTCTTCATTCAATTTACAAATAAAAAAACCTTTGCCCAGGGAAAGGAATGACAGGATCAATATCCAAGCAACTTGTTGAAAGAACCAACTACTAAACAGATTGAAGACATAGAAACTTAAGGTCCCTTAAGTCTCAATCAGGTTCAGGAAGTCTGTCAATACTCTGAAATCAGGAAGAGACTACTTTGAGTGCCTCAGATCAGTGGACTCCTCAAGATCTAAGAGGTCTCAGGCTGACAGTCATTAGAAAAACAGATGGACAGATCAGCATCAGTTCTTCAAATAAATCATTACAATCCACTGTTGGTCTGACACATAATTGAGCTCAACTTCTGTCCTGGACTTATGGGTTGTTGTTTAGCCGTTGGGTCAAGTTTAGATCAAGTTTTCTAATCACCACCATCATCGTCGTCGTCGTCGTCTTAAGCCTTGGATGAATGAGTGGGTTTAAAACCATAACTACATAATTACAACAACAATTACTTTGAAATGCAAGTCTCCCGTTGTTGTTACATTGTCACAAGAATTATTGACAAGTGACTTTCATGTTTTACGGTCAGCAATGTGATCAGCAATATGATCAGCCAGACCAAAGAGATGAAAGACTCCCCGCTGCCTCCTCATCCTCATCCTCAGATGGACTTTGATCTGATCATTTGCAAATTGCCCATCATTAATTACAAAATTACGATGATGAACGAAAAGAAGGGCTTCATGAAAGCTAGATTGCAAGGACCTAGTTAACCCTAGTTACAAAGACAGTGAAGGTTAGCTCCATGGATTACGTCCCTGTGCGATGGCCACGGTCGGAACGTGTCACGTTCACTACCCAGCTTGGACTGCCCGGGAGTGCCCTCGGTCGGGGACGCCGTGTAAATGGTCGGGCAAATGAGTCGTCCTATTCGGATGCATTAAGAGCGCTCAAAAAATTCAGCTAAGTGGTAATAACAACAATTAATAACTTGATTATTAATCTTCCATCATCATCATCATCACCACCACCACCATCATCATCATCACCATTCTTAAGAAATAAGAAATAGCCAAAGTCATGATGGTTCGAGCTGATGAAGCTTGACGACAAGATAAAACACATTAATTAATAAATTAATTGTTAATTACGAATGCTACTCTAACAATTACAAATAAATTAAATTAAAATAATTAGCCAATGACAAACATCCTCACGTTTTCGTGATGCATGTGCTTGAGGAGTCTGATCTCCCTGAAGGCCCTCTTGGCATGTATCGGGGTCTGGAACGGTCGGGCAAGCTTCTTGATGGCCACTTTGATGTTTCTGTCTGTGTCCACAGCAGAGCTAGAGATATTGTAATTATGTTATTGTTGATATTATTGTGATTATGATATATTATTACTACAATAATTATGCATAATTATCAAATGTAACTTTAGATTCTAATAATAACTGTATAATTTATTCCAAACAATCGCTTACTTTAAAAGAAATGCCGTAACATATAAAATGTAATAATACATGAAGGAAAACATCCGTCCGTACGATCGGCACGATGCAACGTCGCCATGCAATTTCTTCGATCCTTTCAATTAACAAAAGCACAAAAATCCAGAGCATTTGTAGAAATATAACATTTACATTTGAAATATGCCTCCATTTTTTGCTGCCAGAGTACTAAAAGATCCCTTGTCTATCTCTTTTCTTTTGAAATAAAATAATAATAACAATTGTGCTGGGCGTTCCGATAGCTCTGCGATCGTGAAGCAAGAGTTTTTTGTCGTTGCCGTCGTTCCATTGAAAGCCTTGAAAGCTTTTAAGGAAGGAATTGTTGTTTCAGCAACAACAACTTTCTGCCACTCACTGAACTGTTGAGAGGTGAACATGTGAGCTCCAACCCATCAATCTATCCAGTTATCCATGCAACCTATCCCTGTCCATCAATCCATCCATCAAATCAGTCTTGCAAAGTAATTGAGAAAGCCTGCCTGATCGAATGAATAAGATTCCACAGGACCTCATCATTCTTGCAATATTGAAATGGAATAACTCATAAGAGAAGCACATGAGATATTTATATTATGTATTTATGAGGTAGGAAGAACATGTTGCAGAACCAGTGCTGAGCTGATGCCAAGTTATCAGGCTACAAAGCAAGAGAAATTGACAGATTCAGACAATAAATAACCAGTAAGCACAGAAACACAAGATTTTTAATAAATTGTTTAATTTACTTCAATTTAAAACAAATCAAAACTCAAAATATTCACTGAAAAGGGACTGTCCTATCTTTTCTTTTCTTTTCTTTTCAAGACAATTCTGAGTTAGATCTCAACAAATATAGACAAGGTAATGATGAACAATAATAACTGCCACTAAGATCATCAACAAGACCAGTCCCAGACCATCCATCAATTGGGGATTCTACCATTTCACAAAATAATCTAACTCAACTCTGTCTCTGATGGCCATATAACACATTACTGTGTTCTCTCATTGAGTTACTGGTTAAGATCTTTTATGTGTTTCTTGTTTTATTAATATTAAACATTAAAATTTTTAAAGCATTTTCTACGAAGTCCAAAAGTTGTGAAGAGTGGTTTTTTTGGAATGCCTTCCCATTGAGTGAGGTCATCAGTTGGATCACTACCATCACCGATGTTTTTATCATTATCATTATCTCTTATCATTGTTATTATCCTCATCATCAACCTTTTATCAACGGCTGAAATTTCAAAATCGATAATCTCGTGATATATCGATAATAGCCAATAGAAAATCTCTCAAGTTCACAAAAGCAGGAGATATCTGGAGAGAAGCCTCAATCAACAGATGATGGAACAGAAAACAAACTACAACCAGTAAATAACCAGAAAGCACAAAAGCACAAAAATCCCAGACCTTCCGTTCGGGCTTTCCATGCTCTAATAAAAGATGCTTTCCTGAAATATCATCTTCATCATCACCATCTTCTTCCTCGGCATAATCTTCTTCCTCATCACCGTTAAGTCATCTTAGTCACCCATCGGGAGCACGTCATCGACTCCTAAAACCGAAATGCTCGGCACGACGCGACTAGACTAAACCCGAAGACCAAGCCCCACGTGTAACGAGTACGTAATGTAATGTAATGCATTCACGACCCATGCATTCGATGCATGCAATCAATTCATGTTGTTTGCTTTAACGTGCAACAATGCAGACTTAGCAACCAGATGGTTGCATCCCTGCCAACCACGGTAGAGGCAACGGTCGTTATGGGTCGTTAGCAACCAGGCTGGCACCACAAAGAGCCTCTGGATGATGGCAAATGGTCTAAGCACCCCTGATGCTTAAGCCTATGGCATTATATAAATTCACTTGTTGTTGTTGTTTTTGTTGTTGTTACCGCTGTTGCTGCTGCTGCTGTTGTTGTTGCTGTTGTCGTCGAGGCTTCATCAAGAAACTTGTTTACAACAAGACGTGTTGCTAGAATAGATTATCACTCGAGGTGTGCAGTGCACACGGTCGCAAACACGCAAGGGCAATTAGGAACAACGAGGATATCGACAAATTAATATCGGATGATTAGGCGATTAATATTAATCAAGCCTAATTTATAAATTATTCACGATCGCAGCTAACGAAAACAAAACAAAGCAGGTTCGAGCGTGTTTGCAACGAATGATGAATATGAGGCAATGTTATCAGGTAATGTTATCGTTTGCAGGGAAGTAGGTAAAAAAATGATGTATTGATCGTTTTTATTATAATTTTTGTATTTTATTATAAGCTTTTATTATAAGAATACGTTTACAAAATTCCGTCCACACTCACATGAGGAATATGAGTTCATAATATTGGTAGTGTTATTTTTTTTTTTCTTGAATAAAACTGTAATTCATGAAAACAAAAAAAATAATTAGTTTTTAATTTCTAGGGCGATCAAAGTAAAAACTGTTGCCGTTAAGTTGTGATCCTGTGATCGTGATCCATATATTACCATCACGTTGATAAATAACATCGCCTAAATAAATGACATCCATCGTCATCATGACATCCAAAGACATTGTAGTGACGTCATTGCTATTGGCACAAATACCACTGCTAGTGTTGTTGTAAAATTAAAAACTGTTGTTGCTGTTGACAGTGTGTCCAGTATCTGCTGCACACGAGCCAAGCGAACACGCGTGCTAGTGTCATGTTTTTCACTTTCTCTCGGTTTGCACAGAAGTCATTAGTACTAGGAGGATACTAACAGGATGTTGGAGCAGAATTGATAGTTAGAAGTACACTGCAGTACCTAGGTCACAACCAGTAGCACCTTTGTATTCATTGTCATCATCATCGTCATCATCATCATCCTTATCACCACCGCCATCACTGCCATCATCATCATCATCATCATCATCATCATCATCATCATCATCATCATCATCATCATCATCATCATCATCACAACCACAACCACCACCATCATCACCATCATCATCATCGCCTACAAATGACATTCTCCAAATACATTTGTTTGCCATGAAAACGTCTGGGCATGGAAATAAAAGCTCTGGTTTTGACAATTGTTTGGAGTCTGCTTATTGACATCGCATGTCTCGGTCTCCTTCTATTAACTGGCGATGTCATCCTGCTTGTTATGATGTCGCTTTCAGTCGAACGATCAAAACTGCTGACGATCGGTGGAATCTCAGTAGGAATTCTGAGGTCACAAGAACTGATAAATCTTCGTTTGTGTTCTGCAGTCAAGTCATCCTCCTCAAGAGTTTTCATTTTGTTTACAAATCGAAACATCACAACTTTTTCCTTTCTTTGCTTTTAAACCGACGTTCTGAACTTTCGAGCAAAATAGATGCACTTTCGAGACAAGATAATTTCAAATGAATATCGTTGTTCACCAAAGTGAGTATCTTCCTTGATGAGCAAAGAAAGTTTGTTTCTCTGCAGTGAGTGACTCGACATTACTTAGCGATGCGAGGTCTTGGGTCATTGATAAAGACATCCATCCATCCATTGAGCGCACAAGAAAACAGGCAATAGATTGCTGACAGTTTTATACGCGCCAAATCCCCAATAAATTCTGGAAATTTGCATTTTCCTGAGCCTGCCTTGAAATGAGATCTTGTGAGGTGCAGTGGAAGCTCTTCATGAACAACAGCACCACAACTGTGTCTCGATTTCTCTGCATGAGATGGAAACTAGGCACCCATAAAACCTATCCTGTCAGTAATTTCACGTTTCGTCGACAAATTGCCAGAAGGAATGGAAGCATGAATGAAACCTTGATTGCCAGTGCTGCCTCCACCTTCGTGTGGTTGACAAGTTCCATTGATATTAATGATGCCTTAATCTTGCTCGTAGAAATATTAAGCAGGCACACGATGCTCCACGTGTGTGTGGAAGATGATTTATTGCTCTGCTTCTGAGCTCTTCAATTTCAACGAACAACCTCTGAAGAATCACTTCGAACTCGGAACTGGAAGGAGCAATCAGATGATGATAATGATGATGATGATGGTGATGAGGAGGAGGAGGAGGAGGAGGAAAAGGAGGATGATGACGATGGTGATAACGATGGTGATGATGATGACGGTGGTGATGATGATGTTGGAGGTGGCGATGGTGATGGTAATGGTAATGGTGATGATGACGAGGACGACGAGGCTACGACGACGACTATGATGATGATGATGATGACGATGATGATGATGATGACGTCGAAGATGATGACACTGTCTTGGTAATGATGATAAACATTCATCCATCAGGACATCTGCATGACATAATTTGCAAAACAATAACAATGATTGAAAGTAGCAGAAGATAAAACAAAAAGAAGAAGCGAGATGTTGACTAAAAGTGAGGGCGACTCCTTCGAAACACGTTCTGTCCATCAATCAATTTACTGCTTGAAAACAATGGCTTGTGGGATGGATGGATGGATGGATAAATGAATAAATAGTTGGATGGATGGATACCGACCACACCTCGGTTCTCCCGAGCAGCACAAAAAAAAAATTCACAAAAACAATGCAGAACTTTTAAAGAGCACAGACAACAAAAGCACTTCCAAAAACAGAAATGCAGAACACCCACGACGACGACAACCAGACACGAGCTCGACCTGGACAAACAACAGAGGCCATTATTCAAGCGAGGATGGAATTAAAAAATGATGTTCAAAACAAAATATCTCTCCGTTGTGGCCAGTGGATGAGTGAGTGAGTGGATGAGTGGGTGGATGAGTGAGTGAGTGAGTGAGTGAGTGAGTGGATGAATGGGTGGGTGAGTGATGAGTGAGTGGGTGAGTGAGTGGATGAGTGAGTTGGTGGTTGAGTGGATGAGTGAGTGAGTGGATGAGTGGGTGAGTGAGTGGATGAGTGAGTGGATGAGTGAGTTGGTGGTTGAGTGGGTGGGTGAGTGGATGAGTGTTTGCTTCTCGGAGAACAGACATCGAACGCAGGGCATGGAGGACAGTTGGAATGCGTCAGAGAAGAGTCACAGCGTGGGATGCAGGACTGCACGTGGTAATAATAGTAATTGATGATTTCTTTATTCAAACCACTAACTGATGCTATCCATCTATCATAGCCCGGAACATCGTCATCATCACCCCCATCATCGTCATTCTCATCCTCATCATCATCGTCGTCATCGTCATCCCTCACGAGAAACTTGAAGGCACTTTCAACAATTTCTCAATTGCCAGGGAGATGAGATGAGGAGCAATCATGGTTTTAATTATGTTAACCAGCCTCATTATGGTAATCGAATTGCTTGGCTGTAAAGGTGGAAGGCACTGGTGATGATGATGATTTTGATGATGATGATTATGATGATGATGATGACGTCTAAGATAATGACGAGGACGAATTCGACGACGATGATGATGATGAACAAGGGACATTGTCCAGACGGATGCATCCCAGAGCGATTATCGGTTATTTTATAGTTAATGGCATTAATGTTAATAACTGTCGTCATTCTAAGTAGCAGCAGCAGCAGCAGCAGTAGCAGCTTCACCATCATCAACGTCGTCGTGGTCGTCATCATCATCATCATCATCGCCGCCACCGTCACATCACCCCAGACATCAGGCATTACCTATGCAAATTACGCCCATGACGGGGATAAAATGTCGACATTCACATTCACATCCAGCGAAAGCAGTAGTCAATTTAAAGAGAGCAATTGAATACAATCGATTGGAAATAGAAAAAAAAAAATAATAATTCACTTCACTTTTAACTGCACTCAACCACTTGTTATGTAAGTGAGCTGAGGTGCTTCCAGGTTTAATGAAGTGACGCACGATTATTATGATTATTATATTATTACATTATTATTAGATTATTATGATTATTATATTATTACATTATTATTAGATTATTATATTATTACAATATTATTAGATTATTATGATTATTATATTATTACATTATTGTTAGATTATTATGATTATAATATTACTACATTATTATTAGATTATTATATTATTACTAGTAGTTAATCACAACACGATCAGATGCCTTTTCACTGGAATGGAAATAGTTTGGTCAGGTAGCTACAAATTATTTTTATCAAACAATTATTTTTTCATCAACATCATTAAAATAAATAATAATACTATTAATATTATTAATAATTGCTATTAATAATAATATTATGAAGTTTTTTTTATTATTATTATTCATTATAATTCATTGTTTTATTATTATTATTATTATCATTATTATTATTATTAACTGTTGATTAATTCTAAGTGAGTAAATAATTAATCCTTTTAAAGCAACGATCAGAAGTCACAACAAGTTACCTTAAATTAAGTCTGGTCAACCTAACCCTGCCAAACAAGCTCCCAAGCTGGATAGACAGATGGATATTGGAAAGGAGGAGATAAAAATTGGACTAAAATATAATAATTGTATAATTATATTTAATTACTGAACCTCCTTCAGACTCGAGAGCTCCTACATTCTCCAGGGATATGCTGAGGACTTAATCACCACTATCAAAGTCAAGGAGTTAAGGATACCCCCAGCAGCTGCACTCCTACTGGAGGAGGAGGATGGGGTGTACTTACACTTGTACTTGCACTTACAAGCAACCAAGTTATGTGCAAATTTGGTTATGGATAAGCAGAAAAAAATCATCTGACCAGTTGGGCAGATGCCCTCCACAATTACAAAATTTCATAAATTATATAACTCCCTAATCAAGATCATCACATCGTTATCAAGTCTTCTTCAGGAGAACTGTTTTTGTAATAGCAACAATTGAGCAATTTAATACAAACGCACAATGCAAAGGTTTCCAAGAAAAAAAATGAACATCATCCCCTTCATTTGGTTTCAAAATTCCTCCTCAGTCAACTTAATTCACTTTCATTTGACATTCTGATTTTGATTACAATACCGCTCAGATAAAACATGTTTACAAGTAATATTCTCTTGATGATTGGGCAGCCTTGGACAAAGCCCAACAAAATCATTAAAAGGAGCAACATAAAACAAACAAAAGACAATGTTTAATTTTTTTTAAATGACAACCTAAAAATCTTTCGAGCAAAACGGATAAACGGATAAGCTCATTCATGCATGTCACAGGAGAAACAACAGAGAGAAATCATTACACAAAAGGAAATCACCAAATCATTGAAATTGAATGCATAAAAATAAATTGGCTCAGAAAACAAGTGATCTGTTAAACGGCTAAATGAGAAAGATTCTGATTGAATGCATCGAACAACCTCGTCTGCATAATACTCTTTTTTTTTTTATGAGTAATCATCTACTCATTATGTTGTCACTCCAAGTATGATCAAAGATGTACACAGGGATATTCAGCATCTTTAACTTTAACGATTGATTAATTAATTATTTTATTAAACAAACCGAAGGTTGCATTCAAACAAAAAATAAACATTTAATGGATTACAATAACCCACCAGGCTTCTTCACAGGCATACTCATGTGGGTTTAATCCGATTACGGCGAAAAAGCATTCAACTCAAAAGATCAATCAAAAATCCAAACAGAGGCTCCAACGAATGTCTCTCTTCGATTCCTCAGCCTCGATAAGTGATGCTGAGAGTTTGAATTGTGCAAACTACTGAAGCGATTAGATGATTGTGTAGCCTTGAATTCTGTTCGAAATGGGCTGAACTCCTTGAGCAGTGTTCACTTTTTACGAACGAACGAATAAAACTCAAAGCATGCAAACTGGTCCGTCTGCAAAAGACCTCAAATTTCCTCGCACGACAGCAGCCAACCACACAACAAGACTGCTGTTTTGATCATATTCCCTCATTAAACATGGCGGAAAATATAAGTAAGAATGTTAGATAAATTGACGGCACATTGCACCAGAATCAGACTTTCTTCTTGGTTAAAAAAAAAGCGGAGCAAGTTTTTTTTAATTAAAAATTTATGTAATTTAAATTAGTTGTTTTTGATATAAAATATATAAAATAAAGGTCTCGGGCTGTCATCGATTCCTATTTCAATTAGTCTATAGTATAACCTCTACGATATTTTAAGTTATTATTAAAATTCATGAAAAATATCTTCAACAGAGCGTAATTCTTATATTGCAATTTGTGGTACTTCGCAACGTATTCTGCTCGACATAGACTGAAATCCTGATGATTCAACAGGTGAGTTTAAGTATTGCATTTTTAGAGCGTGACTCCTAATGGAATTTGCTACTCTGAGGAAATAAGATCTTTCACGGAAATCCGACTGAAACCCCTCGGACCTTTAACCCGCTAGAAATAACTCGATTGACCGCCCCAAATAAGATTTCTTTGCGCGTCTCAGCCATGCGCTTATTACAACTGATCTTTTACATTAACTTCAGGGTATACTCACGTCTCACTGCGAAGCACATCGCAACTACCCCAGGCAGACCCTCAAGCCCCTAAGTTAACTGAGCTCGGTCCCACGACGGATGTCCAGCAGATAGTACCTAAGACCCACATAATTCTGCATCCATCACCAACAATTGCAATTAATATTGACGGACTTTCTTGAACGCAAACAATCAATAGAATCTCAGATGGCAATGTCCTCAGGCAGCCCAACCATTCGACTTGCCCACCATTGGAACTCTACCCTTGCAAAGACAAAAACCTTAATCAAGCGCATCCATATTCAAAATCAGCAGAACGAATGACATTCGGTAGATGTTTGTCAAGAAAAAGTATTCTATTTTTAGGTTCAAGATCATTCAACATTAAACTTGATTCAGACGAGCAGTGGCTAGGAAACAACGGTGAGAAGAACTGTCATGCCATATTGACGAGTAAATGGCTCGAAGCATCAGGTGGACATTGATATGAAATGATTGAACAACGAAAACAGAATCCTATTCATCCGGACTTGAAAAGCAAGATGGCCACCTGGCCGAGATAGAAGTAGATGAAGTGCTTCGTCTCGTGCGTCACGTAGCTCCCGAAGTTCCTACCGACGATGCAATGCCAGGTCGGGTTGTACTTTTTGTCAAACTCCTTCTTAATGTAGGCGGCGATGTCCTTCTCGATGTTGTACTTCTCCAGGGCCTGGGTGGCGCAATCGACGGCATCTTGCTGCATGTCCTCGGACATGTCGGCGTTCTTGATTACGGCCTTTCTGTCTGACATTTTACTCCTGCAACATAAAATCATAAAACGTTCAAAACTCTACCCTTTCTGCGTCTCGCACGTTTCTGTACCAAGCACGATTTGAATAATGGTAAACCTAGCAAAAGTTCCGCGGAAACTCTGCACGAGCTGTTTGCGCAGCAAATGACGCTAATCAACATGGTGACGAAAACAAAGAGCACAATTCGCAACTCAAAAATTTAAAATCTTAAAAATGTAGAGCATAAAATTCAAAAATGAGAATCTTGAAAATGTGCAAATCACACAAACAGCGTTGAAAGATAAAAGACAAGGATCTCGATCTCAACTCACCTCAAATATTATTTCCAAGAAAATCAGCGAAAACGTCACAACAACCAAAAGTTCGACCACAACGAGATTTGAAAATAACGCCCGGTCCTTTCAATATAAGAACGCCGACCAATTGCAAGTCCCGCTCGGATTGGTCCTTTTCACAATGGCAACGCACAGTGGCAACGCACAGTGGCACCGCACCAATAGGATCGCTCGTCCTATTTGTAAACAAACCTCCGATTGCTCCAATTCACAGTGGCAACGCAAGAATTTTTAAAATTTTTTTTCTTGGAAAAGATGGCCTTTATAACAGTCTACCTTTCTTACGTGAGAGCGTGGGTCGCTGCGTTTGTTGTTGTTGTTTGGGTGTCCGCCTTGTACGCCCCTTAAAAATGGCATTTTATTTTGAAGCAAGTGATCGTGGTATCGACTTACCCAAGTAGATATGGCGTGTTCTGCCATGGTAACAGACGTTTCTCGAATTATGATAATTAATCAGTAATTATTTCCATTGACATGTTGGTCGCCTCGGCTTTATTCATGTTCGACTTCATGTTTGTTTGGAGTGAGGGAGATGCGTTCCTCTCATGCCAAATTATGCTTATTTCGTTGGGAAATTGCACAATCAATCTGGTTCTGAATTCGTGGTCACAAATTACTGCTGTCACTTGACTAGAAAGAACATCCACTCGAGATAAAGTTGTGCTATGAATTGTAGATCATTTTCCGAGCATGCGAGAGTGGGTGTAAAGTGGTGATTCAGACTCGATAGTATGATAGCAATCGTAACCTGCAAGTCTGGAAGAAATCTGAAATTGCAGCAATTACAGTGAAGCTATTTCCTAATGGAAGTCTTTTCTGCAGAACATTTCACGATCATTACTGTTGCTAAACTCGTCTGGCAGCATCAGAGAGCGTTTGGCCAGCAACACTTCACTTGGGCTAACCACCAATACAGTTGGCCATTGTCTACGTCGTTACTAATTCATAGCGAAGCTATCGATTGAAACAGAACCTTGCAGAGCAACTGATATCACGTTCTGCGCTGAGTATTCAGAATTGTAGAGGTCCTATGTTGTAAGTTATATCTAGGACATGACTCGTCGAAACTTGTTTGCTCCATTGAAGAATGATCAATTATCCCGACAAGCGGGTCGAAACTAGCGTAAAAAAAAAGTTTACAAACGTCAACAGCGTTGATTTGCTTTCCATTTAGCACCTGTCTGCCCACCGCATCTTTATTCTAGTTTGCATCCAAATGTGTACGAACCAGTAGAAAATAAATATTCTGTTGAGAACTTAATGTCGAGGAAGATTTCTTGATAACGTGCCTGTTTTCATTTTATTTTCTAATCGAAAAAATATATTAAGCTAGTTTTAGACAGTTTAATTAACTTTAACTTGCATAAACTTCTTTAAAGGCGCCATTCTTTATGAATGCGATAAAAAATCGATAACAAATAATATAATAATAAAAAAATAATAATAAATGATGATGACGATAATAATAACAGGCCAACAAATCGTCTTTAACATTATTCTGAGCAAACGTGGCGTTTAGTCGTCTGCAACAGCAGACGCCTCTCCGCCGGGCGCGTTCCGACGATGTAATGGAATTTATAAGCAAAACTCCCACCATCTTCAGATCACACGATCACTTAAGTGTTTGTAAGGACTTTTTATTTTACACTTATTTATAAAATAAAGTAAATTCCATTCGCTTCAAAACATAAACATAATTACCCAGCTAAATAAAGCCAATTTGAAGGCCTTCTGACAGCCAAGCTAAATTTGAGAGCGGATTCGGCCGTAGAATTCGATGAATAAAACATCTCATGATATCCATTTGTTCCGAAAATGAGAATCAAATTAGAATTTCAGATTTTATTACAACTTTCTTACATAAAACGTTCCAAACGCCAGCAGCATCGTACTCGACTCCAATGACTCAGACGTATTATTGGCGAAGGTGTGGATAAAGAAAAGATCTGAAAATGAAACCAGCAACTCAACTAGAAAAACAAAACAATAAATGAGTGCAAAACAAGTTCTTCTCATCGCCATAAAAAAACATTTCAAACGAAACGAGTGGACTTTATAAAAACCCTTAGGACCGGCGTCGGCCATTTTGCGCGGAAGGAGCAAGTTTTCTCATCTGGCAGAATTTGCATACAAACTACGTTCAAGTCGTTGAAAGTAAAAATGTCCACCGATGGAATGCGAATTACGGAGCGATTAAGTGAAAGGGAAATAATTTCGAATAATATGAAAAGTGGAATTCTATTCAAATCCGGAATGATAAGCTGAAGCAAACAGATCACCTATAAATAAAGGAGCATTTCATTCAACTTTCGTAGACGCATGATGCATCAATATCAATGGAGGCGATGATGATAATGATAATGACGAAACCACAGCCTTTTCGGAGGTCTGCACGAATTGATAAGTTGTGCCTTAACAAACAACCAGTCGTGATACGTCTCTTGCTCAACCCTCTCATACACACATACAAACACACCTGCACATATGCACACCTGTACGTTCTATCCAAACAATTAATAAAACCGTGAAAATTCAAAATTCAAACTGGTCGACCGTTCGTGTTTCTGCAAATGTCTACGTCTTCACAGCAGTCACCACAGTTGCAATCATCATCATCATCATCATCATAATCATCGTCATCATGACGTATTAGACACGAGAATCGTGAGAAAGCTATGAACGCAGAAGTGTATCGTTTCTAACGGAAAAGTTAGACAAATTTGAAATTATAATCACAATTCCCACTTAATTAGACATTAAAGATCATGATGGCGATCGCGTGGAAAAATAAACTCAAAAGAATCAAAATCATCACCACCACCATCATCATCATCGTCATCATCATCATCATCATCATCATCATCATCATCATCATCGTCTATGCCCTTTCGAATGAGTAATGATGTTAGTGAGATGATCACTTCAAGACCTTGAACATGCAGAAGTGACTAGAACAACAACAATTACATCAAACGTTGTTGCTGTTGTTGGACGAGTGTTGGAGGTGTTGAAAAAGTTGTTGCAGCAACATTTTGATTGGATTTTTTTCGACTAAAAGTTAAACTTAATGACCGTGCAACAAGTGAGTCGAAGACATCGGAATGACGGCGGGTGACGACGTTACCAAGTTTCGATGACGGTGAACGTCACACATCCATAAAAAAATAACTCAGGACTACCACGACTTCTCATCGACACCACCGATTACAGGTGAACCTCGGCCGACACACCCGGACTCCCCCCTATCCTCATCTGGAGAGATTGAAATTGAAGAAACCTGCACTTGACTCCAACTGCAACAGGACTACACCTGCCGACAACCTCCAGGTAACGAGTCAGGAAACAAAAAAGAACAAAACTCCGGTCACGATTCAGAAAAATAATGTAAAATGATAAAAATACTGTTAAAATGCTTTTGCAAACCTCGTAAAATAAATCTCTTACTCGACAGGGCAAGCACACAGCAGGAGGTTGAGGATCGTGTCTATCAGTGACATGTGACTGAAAATATTCTCAGAACGACAACAAACCTCACGAGCGTCTACTCCAAACAACAACAACAACAATAACAACAATAACAACAAGTGAACACGCTGTCATGGAAATTGTAGAAACTTATATAAAAAGACCGCCATCTCGATACGTTCAACGAGCCGAGCCAAGTCTGCACAATGGTAGAAGTTCCCTCGCGTCGACGGAAATTTTGCACGCGAACAATCGACTCACCGCATCGGTAACTAAGTCCGACGACCTCAGGGTCAGGGTCAGGGTTAGGGTTATCTACAAGTGTGGTAGAGATGCAAATTGTACAATGATTGACCAGAAGTTATGACAATTGACAGAAAAGAAAGAAACAAGCTGCGACCGTTAAATGCCATCAAGGAATGACCAGACCTCAATGAGAAGCATTGCATTCGGTCGTCTGCTTTATTCAATTTTACGAAACAATTTCACTTTTAAACGTACTTGGCTATCAAATGAAACCCCAGCAACAAATAAATCTCTAAAATAAGATTTTCTGATAAAAGAGAGATTATCCATAGTCATACAAGTTATTTGGAGACCATTAAAAACACCAAAATAAGTTATGATGATGATGATGATTGTAGTGGTGGTTTAGCAAGACAGCAAGACTTTTTTTTGGAATGTTGATTTCTGGAAATTCCAAAATTCACTATTATGCTGGGTTTTAATTAAACTCGAAACTCTGGACAAACTCGAACACCATGCAACAACAATCTGTATGATCATCATCAACAAAGAGAATAACAATGACATGTACGATTATCATCGCCATCGACAACAACAACAATAGTAAACAACTCCGTGCCATTTCATTTGAAGGAAGTAATTAAAAATATCATCATCACCGTCATCATCATCATCATCACCATCAGCGAAAAATTCATAAGTCTCTTTTCGTCAGATGTGAAGTGGAAAATCAAAACAACACTGGTAGAGACGAAACAAGAGATACAAACGTCACCACGACAACTGTCACCTGCCTAATTAATATTCTTAATTAAACTTTAAGTCGGCAAAGAACCTGCAAGATTGTGTCCACTATGTTGTAATGATAATGCAATAGCAATCATTTGATTCTTAATATCTTTGTACTTCCATCCTTGGGATGACCTTCAACTTCAGGCAGACGACTCTTTCAGACTTTCGAGGTACTTGAGAAATTGATCTTCGTCCATAGAGGCGCAGTTGAAGTCGACGTCCGACCCGCTGGCCGCGGCCGCCTCTTCTAGCTTCCTCATTCGTTGAGCTCTCTTGCAGGCCGATCCGTCATTGGTCATGGACTTTTTTAGCCAAACGTCGGCCTGCTGCTGTTGGATGATGAGCTGCGAGGCCGCTCCCGATTCATTGCTCAGGGTGTCTCCAGGATAGGCTCCTCCTCCCACATAAGAAGTGCCCATGCAATTACTGTTAACGACCGTCGTTGCTGCCTGCATCACTTCGGTGCACGAGGATTTGTTGAGTTTCGCAGGGTCGTTGATAAGATAAGCATCGCCGATCTTGGTGCTCAGGTTGGCCGAGGACATGGAGGAAAGCCTAGGTGCCCTCGACGGCCTCGGCGGAACAGGAAGACGGAACTCACCTGCAGTTCCGGGGAGAGCACTGGACGAAGAAAGCTTTTTCTTCTTCTGATCTCGCTGCTGTTTCTTGATCCTGCACTGATTGGATGGTCCTGCACCAGAAGACGGGCCACCGCTACCGATCCCATTGCCTTTCCACTCCCTGGGCGGCAGAGGGGGTGGAGACTCACCATGGGTCATGCCTCCATTGGACACAGCCCCCCCAACTGAACTGTTGAAGTCCTCCTCTGGCATTAGAGTCGCCAGGCATGTCGTTTGAACGGCATTCTTCTCCAAGGTCTTGTGACCGATCCACACCCAATCGTTTTCGACCCCACAAACTCCCCCACTACCGCTGTCCTTCACCTTCAACGGCCGCCTCTTTCGGGCTGCATTGAGGACCCAGTGTACCAAGAGGACGGCCACGACGATGCAGAAAACAACCACAGCTACAAACATGGCGGTCTCCAGGGCCGTGATGTTCCTGATGAAGTTGTACTGGCCCTTTTGCCATGGTTCTCCCTGCTTTGAGATGACCACTTGGGAGTTTTGCTTTGATGACGTGTCCAGTGTGAACTTTCTAGAATGGGAATTGGGTTGTCATGCCTACTGATGCATTGTTAAAGTCAATATTTCATCTTATTTTGTAAAACATAGTGCTGTAAAATCAGAATTACTTAATTCATTAGAAATAATAATAATAATAATAATAATAATAATAATAATAATAATAATAATAATAATAATAATAACAACAACAATAAAAACACCAACAACAATAATAATAACAATAAGAACAGAAAAAGAATAAAATATGTGGTTAAGCAAAACAAAACTTTGTGTTGTACAAAATGACAATAATTTATATATATAATAATAGTAATAACAATACTGGCTCATGCTCACTTCTTGTCGTGATCTGAGAAAGTGAAATGAGCAGACGAGTGGTTCTGCCGTGATATTTTGAGCTCCTCGAACACCGAGCCATCTATGCTGAACTGAGCTTTTCCTATGGCCAGGGCATGCCTCGACTGACCCCCATTGGGTTTGGAGGTCACGACCGAGCACCTGGCAGAGGAAAGCGGGTTCATGAACTTGAGGAAAACAAAGGATCTACTGAAGAACTTGATCTTGGACAGCCCCGAGAGGGAGGGCGAGAGAACGAGCTTCGGAGAGATGTGGGGCACCTCTTCGGGGCGATTGGACGGTGTCGGTGATGATGATGATGATGGCGATTGTGGGTGGTGGTGTTCCAGAACGGCCTCCACCAAGTACTTGCTTCCGCTGCTGTGGGATCGATGCTGACGTTTCTCACCCCCGGTGCTCCCTCCGCCTAAGATGATGATCTCCCTGTCATCGTCCTCTTCTTCTTCTTCTTCCTCTTCTCTGATGTCATCATTAACACCCCCATCCTCACTGCCGACCATCATTTCCAGGCTGAACGTTTCTGAATCCAGGACGTGGATTGGAAATTTTGTGGAGTCGTCAAAGCTCAGGTGAGCGTCCAACATTCCTACCTGGTTCCAAGATCATAACAAAGCTATTATTGTTAACTGGCAGCAACGACTGATAATTCCCTTATATGACCGCCGAGCACAATCTCAACAATTGAACAGCAAATTCATTGGTCATCAGTTGACGTTGAACTATCGTCGGTGCTAATTAGTGACAAAAATTAATTATTAAAATAATTTTTTCGTTGCCGTTAATCCATTTAAAACATCTGCCACATCCTGGAGATTCAGCCTGACATGTCTTCCACTGCACATGTCGTGGACTTAGACCGTTACAAGTATCAGTTATGATGCTGACAAGGGTCATCATCGTCATTGTCATCGTCATCATCATCATCATCATCATCATCATGTCCATAAAATATTAAAAAGCTTCTGAGCAACTGGAAGCAGCCCAGTATCAAATATGCAGGTAGTATCAAATATGCTGATAGCATCAAATATGCTGATAGTGGTACACTAGATTCTTTATGACCGACCTTCTTATGGGAGTCAAAGTGATTGGAGTAAGACATTCTGGCAACCAAAGGATCCACTTGTCCGCTGCTGGCGTCGTAGCCTTCGATGACGACGTTGACGTCGGTCACGACTTCGGCCTCTATCTTCGTGATGCTGACCTTTTCGTTGGTGACCTTGAACTGCTTCAATCCAAGGACGCGACCTCCGACAGATAGCACCTGGGTGGTTAATGTAACGGATCATAGAAATATTCAATATATTCTAAATATAGCATAAATTCAATGAAAACTTTTTTATTTATTATTAATAATAATATGAAACATTACATACCATTTGTATTGTAATCATCGCACAATAACATACCACCATACAAGTTACAGTGCATACCGGGCATGACTTGGTGAATGTAGAAATAAATCCAACAGCATTCTGACTGCAGTAATATCTAAATCCTTAGAAGTATAAGCAGAAGTCAAACACGACCAATGGCCATTGACAGGGATGTCATTGTACTTTTTTTTTCAGGGGGGCAAACCCTTGCACAACTTGAGGAGGTAGCCTATTTTAGCCTTCTAGCAATAAGTCAGTGGGGGTCAACAGGATTCAGGAGCGGCATTCCCCAAAACCATGTCCCTGATCAGTGACCAGTCGTATTTATAACAATCACATTTCTACGGGCTTTGACAGCCCCAGGCATCAACACAAACCTGCAATTCTGACCTCCCGGGTTTCAGTCCCTCCAGCGACACAACGACCCCGTGCCCATTGACCAGCCTGCCGATAGCGGGGTCTACCACTTTTATCCTGTCCATTAGGAGATGAGTGACCTTAAAGGGCTGACCAATCCTGTTGCTGGTGAAGAACTCATCGTCGAGCTTTGCTGGATCGTGGTCAGCTCCATTGGACGTGACTAGTCGCGCGTAGACGTCGACAAGGGATGACTGGTATTTTGGCTGGCAGGTTGCCACAGTTTCAAGGACCAAGGACAAGCTGGTAGAAAAGTGGATCTAAGAGAGTGGTGAGTTTTTTGTGGCCTAATCGAGCAAATCTATGAAGCTATGATGTAAAGCAATCATGGCAAAATCAGCTTAACCATCTAGTGATGAAATAGGCATTAATTCAATAATACCTATTATTATTATTATCGTCACCACGAAATGCAAATCAGTTCCTAACTGATGGTGACAGTCACGGCATCAACGATGATATAATCGCAATGAACCATCAGCATCAAAGTAATCCTCCTCATCACCATCATAATCATCATAATCATAATCATCATAATCATCATCATCATCATCATAATCATCATCATAATCATCATAATCATCATCATCAACGTCTCAGTCAATTACCTCCGAGGTGTCGAAGAGGACGACGATGACGACGATGATGAAGTGTTGGCACCATTGGTAACATTCGAGTTACCAGCGAATACATTCGCATGTACCCCAGTCCCGACCCTCCAGCCAGTGACCTGACCCAGTTTGGCGTCCGAGAGTTCAATCTCCAGAGGGAGTTCAGGCACCCAGACCTTGAGCTTGAGGATCTTGGTGTGCCTTCCGTACTTGCAGATGATGTCGGTGCTGGGCGAACCCTTGGTGGACTTCTCCATCAGTTCGATGGAGCGACAAGACTCCGAAATCTGATGGGGGGACATGATCTCCATTGAGATGTTCTTACTAGTAATAAGCAGTAAGGCAGTGGCGCTGCATTCGATAATCCATTCGATCTGGTGGAGTGGTGATCTCAAGATGTGGTGAATGATGGAAGTTACATTAAGATTGAGTTGGTAGGAGGCATTACACTGATTCTACCAAATGCTTCCTAATTCTTACCATCCAAGTGCATTATCAGTCAAGCTAAAATAACCACAATAAAAATCACAAAGAAAAAAATCAAATCGATTAATAATTTTTCATGACATCAACAGGCGATTGAGTCATCGGTTACCATGGCCACGGCCTCATCAGACGAGTCGCAGGTAGACAGCGACGTGACGTCCTGGACAGAGCCCGAGTGAGACACGGAGAAGATCTGGAGGGGATGGATGGAAGGAATGCCAGATAACAGAACTGCATTGATCATTTCGGTGCTCTAAAAAGAGAAGACACGGGTTGATCAAACTCTGCAACTCTGCTCGTTGGGCTCATAACAACGTTGCTTTTACAGTAACTTCCACACAGACGATGATGATGANGAACTGCATTGATCATTTCGGTGCTCTAAAAAGAGAAGACACGGGTTGATCAAACTCTGCAACTCTGCTCGTTGGGCTCATAACAACGTTGCTTTTACAGTAACTTCCACACAGACGATGATGATGATGTGGCCAATAATAATGTTGCTATTATTTTGAAAAGCAGCCAAAGTAAAAAGCGAAATGGAAAACACGCACTTCACTGGAAGCGAATGCAAACGAGGCCGTCGTGGAAATACAAAAGTAATCACAAATGATCATCCTGTTTTTGGCTCAAGTGAGTTTCAATGTTGCAGGAGGCATGAAAACCAGCTGAGCACATGTCAACTGATGTATCACAGCAAAGCTGTTGTATCCCAGCAATGATGGCTGTCAAGCAGAATCACAAAGGAGAAGCACGAAGTCATCATTACAATGCCGTCGAATTAAGGTGACATTAAATTTCCAGTCGGCTGACAAGAGGCTGCCGAGAAGAAAATGACCTAACGAAGATTCGGCAAGCGAAAATAAATTATTTCGGGAGACGACAAGTTGGTCGCCCTGAATTGTGTCGATTGGGAAACGGAGAGGGAGACTTTCGAAAGCCAGCCAATCAAAGACCTAGTAAAGGTGACACCAGAATGATGGATGGATTGATGACAAAAAAAAAAGAGCATTCAGACTTCAACTGGTGTTATTTTCTGAAAGGATGAAGAAGACAAAAGAGAGTCCAAAGAAGCATCGGCAAGGTCACACTTCACTTACCTTGACGACGGGCACGATAGCAAACGTCTTGTCAGGGTTTATCTGGATCCTGACGGTGGCCTTGTTCTCGATCTTGCCATACTTGACCCCTCCGTGGTAAGTGTCGTACTCCAGGGTGAACATGAGCTTCATCCAGTCGGCAGTGGTCGAAAAGGTTTCGTTGATCTCGAACACGAGCTCAAACAACTCCTGGACTCTGTAAGAGATGCAGGTGATGGTATTCAGCGTATTTGCTGCTGCCACAAATAAAGTGCTACATGCATGTTCTTAATAATAATAATAATAATAATAATAATAATAATAATAATAACAACAATAATAATAATAACAATAAGAATAAGAATAATAATAAGAATAATAATAACAATAACAATAAGAATAATAATGACAATAACAACAATAATAATATTATTATTATTATCGACTTCAGTTAAGGAGGTGGCGACGATCTTAAGATGATGAATGATGGCACAGCACGACCAGTGTAAAGTCACAAGTGAGTCACCAAATGCCAGTGTCATTTGCTTTGTGGATTTCGAAGGAAAATCAATATCAAAATGTTCTTCGTCAACACCTCAAACACAAGCAATCATTACCTCTCACAAAAACATGGCTCAACCCTTATCAACTCTGATAACATTGATGAAGATGATAATGCTGATGATGATGATGATGATGACTATGACATCATTTTAAGACCGTCCAGTAAAGAACAATGATTTTTTTCTAGTCGTTTCAAAACCTCGTCGGGAGAGCCGTCAATTTCAACAGCCGGTGATTATTTTTTACGTCACGGTGACGCAAAACACCTTTCGGTCGCTCTCTGAGCACGTAAACACGCACGACTTGATAAAGTTGATAAAGGAGAATCGGTGAATCATTGTGAACGATCCTGAAAGAGCGAAGGAAAATTGGGTACAAATTGTTTGGACATCAATCGCTACCACGACGACGAGCATCGGAGTTTAAATGATGCTGCAATCAAATTTGAAAAAAAAAAAAAATAATTGGAATCCTGTTGTCGCTTTTGGGTACATGCAGCCAGGATGTCATAAAAACATCATAAATAACATCATCACGATCACCTTTGCAGCCGCAACTTGATTGTTTATCGATGCAGTCACCATCAACTCTTCTGCCACCTACTACATTGTTACTACCATCAGCTTCACCATTTTAATCATCATCATCATCATCATCACCAACACCACTGTCATCATCATCATCATCATCATCATCATCATCATTGTCGCCACAAATACCAATGCCACTGCTCTCTATTCTGAAGAGGGCAATACACACCTGCTGTACTTGGAATAATTAACGTGAGTCCTGGCGTTGATCATCCAACTGGAAGGCTTCGTGTTCGTCTCCAACTTGAACTGCCAGATGTCCACGGAAGAGTTGCTCGGATCCAGGGAGGAGACCCAGATGCCAGATTTTGTTTTCACCCTGTTTGATTGATTGATTAGAGAAGTCGAGTGTTTATGCACGTGTGTGTGTGTGTGTGTGTGTGTGTGTCGACGGAGAGGAAAGGAATGAATATGCCGAATTGTCCAGATGCGGTGATTGCAGGATTTGACGATGGAGGCGGAATGTTCTTTAAAGCTGAAGCGAGAATCAAAAGTAACAAGTTTAAGGAG